>VDFB02335999.1:0-62976 GCA_007258455.2 Sequoia sempervirens
TGGTACTTTCGGATCACAATGAGCCCGGCGGTCTTGGTCTCAACTATCTCACATCAAAATTGGATTAATGCATTACCTTTCACTACTTTGGCCAAAAGTATTTATAATTCGGTGCCAGATGAAGGTCATCTATCATAAACACTACTTTCGAGGCGGTTGACTTGAGGCTTCCTTACTCTACGCATAGGTTTTGTCCTTCAATGGATGAAACCGTCATCCCAGACATCCTACAATCATACTAACTTAATGGAGATGAACAGTCTACAAGTGTCTTTATTTTATTCCTCCTATTCAGGAAATCTTTGTCCAAGGAGTACTTAGCTTACTCAGTTATCTAATAACCTAAGCTAAAAGACCATACTTGACTAGACCTTCATTTCGTTCCTAGTAGTAAATAAGTATATCTACGTATTCTCCATATAGAGATCATACAAAGTTTGCAAAACAATTAATTGCATATAAAACCCTTCTCTATATAATGCAGATTAAGTTCAGTTACCCTTGAGCTCTTTAATCATTTACTACTACCAATCAACTATCATACACAAAAGACAGTCTTGAAGTGCAATGCATATAATTCCCTATTAATGCATATAACCAAATAGAATCCTTTCTTTTCCAAAACCCCCTTCCTAATCACATTTAAATCTCTTCTTTCCAAAATCCCATTCCTAATTAAATCTTCTTTAATTAAATTGAATGCAACAAGTTATTCTTTTAACTGTACTGATATTCCCTAATCCTTACCCATGCATAAGTATTCCCTAATCCTTACCCATGCATAAGATGAAATTCTTTTAAATCTTTATGCCATAAAAGATTATCATCAACAAATGGTTACTAAAACAATTCATTATTCTCAGTTCAATACAGACAGCGAATACAAGACAGTAAAGAAAATAACTTTAAAGTTTTTAAACTTTAATTCAGAATCATGCCTGTTTTAAGCTCCTTTTCCAGTAATACTCCTTCAGAAATCTTCTAATGTTGTTCCCAGCTAACAGTATCCTCACTCAAAAATTTCTCCAAATAAAGAATTTTATTGTTGTCTCACAGAAATTTATACTGAGAAAACTCAGCACACACTGAAACACTTGAAACAGACAACTAGCACAAACTCACAATATTTGCAGTGGATAAACTCTTTCTAAAAACGTCAAAGAAGAGAAAAATCTGAAGTGAATTCGAATGAGAGCTTGTGAGGTATTTATAGGTCGCAGTTAAAACAACTTCCCCATTTCTGGGCATGAATATTGACAAATTTCAATATTTACTCAGTCAAAGTGATACCTGCCATGCATCCAAACCTTTAGTCATGTTCTTTTATGATGAATCGACTCCTATACAGCCAGCAATTCGAAGAATCTTTCAACTTGAAACCAAAACGAAATCTACAGTCACGTTTTTCTGCCAGGCGTCAGAATTTTTCATGATATTTTTGCTGCGTTTTAGGTTAAGTCCCAAATCGACCCAGCTCAGTTGTTTGTTGCTATTTTCTGGTTTTAAAACTTTGACATTGTCTTCTTCCATTCCCAGCTGTGCAGGGAGCTCCGCCATTTTCACGGGTAAGTTCTTCATTTTATATTTTCTTTCATCTCCTTAAGTTCGACTTTTAAATTTTCCTTTTTGCTTTTTCAAATGCATTTTGAAAGGTTTAAGAATTATACACGGCTATCTTCTAATATTTAGGCTTTCACAATAATAAAATGCGAATTTAATCTTTCCACAAAAAATGCGAATTTAATCCTTTCGAAATTGAAATTGTTTTAATAATTTCTATTTATATATTTTATTTATTATTGTGTTAATTTAAACATTAATATTTATTTGTATATAAACGTATTTATATATAAATAAATATTAATTTTAATATTAACACATTTAATCAATAAAATATATAAATATATTATTATTTATACATTTCTTATGTATTAATATTTATATATATAAATATATATATTAATAATCTCCTTATTAATATATATATATCATATATATATAAATATATAATTAAATCCTCCAGATAATAATACTTGAATATCATTTATCAAGATACCAGGCGGAATGTGTACGTGTAAACATGTTTACATGTACTCTATGTATATACATATGTATGCGTATATACATGTCGATACATATGTACGAGCATATCCATCTGCTTACGTACATACGTGTCGATATGTTTATACATTTAGATATGTGTATACAGTGTATACATGTGTATACGTACCTATTCGACCTGCATCACATTCTTTCTTTTACGTTCATTCACAGGGATTTACAGTAAAGTCAGACTAACATTCAATCACATCATATAAAGCATGGGGAAGTAAATCTTACTCCTAAGCCTAAGGTTGACTTATCTAGACCAACATAACTGACTTGGTTTCTCAGAACTTATACTGACGTGTGTGTATGCTCATTTGGTACTCGTTACTGCTTATCCGACCAAGTTCCTCCCCGAATGATGTCTCTCCTCTGTCCGGAAGAACAGTCTTCATACCTGCACATCATGACATGACATCGGCAGTCATATGCTCATAACAAGGTAAAAACATCTCACAAGTTAGAATAACATTATTCCATAATTTAATCAAGAATTAAATCATTTAGAAGTAACAATCAAATGAAACCATCATTTAAACAGGACTCATTTATTTAATAACGAGATCAACCATGTTTTATTCATCATCAAGATTCAAACAGTACAATCAATTGCCCTATACAATAGTAGCTATAATATCGGGATGTAACAGCATACTTCATGAGGATTTCAAATTTGAGTGATCAGCTCTCAACAATTGGGTATATGGTTGAGGACAAGGATTTGACCATGCTCGCCTTCAATGGGCTACCTTTGTCTTGGGAATCCTTCATTCAAGGAATCAGTGCAAGATCAAAATTGCCTAAGTTTGATCGCCTAAGATCTGATTGCATTCAAGAAGAATCAAGGTTGGTGGCAAGAGGCGTGGGTCAAAGTTCAAAGAATGAAGACATTCATGTTCTTGCCTCCCATGCATCAAAGAAGAAAGGAAAAGATGGAAGGAAAGGATTCTTCAAGAGGAATCGGGACAAGGGAAATGATGATGCACCTCCATTCAAGAAGAAGAGGGATATGTCCAAGATTCAATGTTTTAGGTGTGATAAGTTTGGGCACTTCGCCAAGTATTGTCCAACTAGACCTAAGCAACAGCCAAAGCAGATGTTGATGATGCCTCTCCTCAAAAGGAGTCAAGTGAATATTTGTTCTATTCGGCATTATCAAGCAGTGTACCTTCCGACACCAACACTTGGATAATCGATAGTGGTGCTTCACGACTCATTACCGGCTTTAAGGAGCACTTATCAAGTTTGGTGGAAAAGGAGTCTTCCGAACAAGTCATCATTGGAGATGATGCTAGCTACTCCGTGAAAGGAATTGGGACCTCTACACTTCATTTGGATTCCGGCATATCGCTTCAATTGGGTAATGTTCTTTATGTTCCCGGAATCAAGCGTAATCTTATTTCTGTTTCAGCTTTGGAAGATAAAGGATATCAAGTTACCTTCTCCAAAGGCAAAGTTCTAGTGTGGATGGAAAACTCTAGCTTCAAGGATGCTCAAGTAATTGGAGTTAGACATGAAAACCTTTACAAGGTCTGCACATGTTCATTACAAGCTTTGGTTCATGACTCTTCAAGTCTATGCGATCTTTGGCATCGGAGATTGGCTCACCTACACTTCCGAGCCTTACCTATCATGGAGAAGATGGTGACGGGCCTTCCTAAGTTCAACCAAGAGCATGAAGGTACTTGCAAGGGCTGCGCATTGGGTAAGAATATAAAAGCCCCTTTTCATAGTAGTGAAAATAGATCTAAGTGTATTTTAGACCTTATTCATTCTGATTTATGTGGACCTATGTCTGTTCCTTCTTCGAGTGGTTTCTTGTATTATGTTCTTTTCATTGATGATCACTCTAGGAAGACTTGGATTTATTTTTTGAAATCTAAAGAATCTGAGGAAGTGCTGGATAGGTTTAAAGAGTTTAAAGCCTTGGTAGAAAATCTTTTTGGTAAAAATTAAGGTCCTCAGATCTGACAATGGTGGAGAATACACCTCTCGTAGTTTTTAGAATTTTTGTATTGATGCAGGGATTAAGAGGGAGTTATGTGTTCCCTATAATCCTCAACAAAATGGTGTTGCAGAAAGAAAGAACAGGACGATTGTGGAAGCAACGAAGGCCATGATCCATGATCAAGATTTGCAAACATTCCTATGGGCAGAAGCCTCCAGGACAGCTGTATATGTTCAGAACAGAAGTCCTCATAAGATCTTGGAGAATATGACTCCAGAAGAAGCCTTTACAGGGAAGAAGCCTGAAGTCAGTCATTTGAGGATCTTTGGAAGTCCTGTCTATATTCATGTTCCCAAGGAAAAGAGAACCAAGTTGGAGCCTTCTGGCAAGAAGGGAATATTTGTGGGCTACAGTGAGACATCAAAAGCTTACAAAATTTACATTCCAGGTCAGGTTGATTGAGATCAGAGGGATGTCACATTCGAGGAAGATGTTGCATTTAGAAGATCGAGTTCATATGGAGATTGATAATGAAGAGTCTCCTCGGGATATGAGTTGACCATACTCACGAGATTGAAGAGACGATCCAAAGAAGGCGTTGATCCTTGAACCTTGGAACCTACTGATGGGCCTACTTGTTATTGGGAGAAAGAGACCTCTATGGGCCAAGCGTACTATGCAAGAGGCTGAAAGTTTTGCAGCTCCTAGAGGCACATTCAGAGAAAGCAAAAGGCCACCACATAAGTTCTCCATTATGTTGCCTTGATGAGTCAGATTATAGAATGAGCCTACCATGTTGAGGAAGCATCTAGTCATCGGGTTTGGAGAGATGCTATGACAGAGGAGTATCATCAATTCTTAAAAATGATGTTTGGGATATTGTTCCTAGACCCGAGGGCAAGTCGATGGTATCTTCTAAATGGCTATTCAAGATTAAGCATGCTGCAGATGGAAGCATTGAGAAGTACAAGGCAAGATTTGTGGCTCGTGGGTTTTCTCAAAAAGAGGGAGTTGATTATGATGAAACATTTGCTCCTGTTGCTCGCTACACTTCAGTTAGAACCATCATTGCTATTGTGCATCTAGAGGATGGAAGATTCACCAGATGGACGTGAAGACAACCTTTCTCAATGGAGTGATTGAGGAAGAGGTTTATATAGAGCAACCTCGATGGATTTGAGATTCATGGGAAGGAGTCACATGTTTGCAAACTAAGAAGGCCTTGTATGGTCTTAAGCAGGGCTCCTCGTGCAGTAATGCAAACGATTGAATTGTCAAGTTTGGGCTTCTTGAAGAATGATGCTGATTCAAATCTCTACTTCAAGGTAATCAATGGTGATGCATTAATTTTGGTTTTATATGTTGACGATCTGATCCTTACTGGAGAAGATCACCTGATTCTCGAATGTAAGAAGGAATTGACTTCTGAATTTGAGATGAAGGACCTTGGGCTCATGCATTACTTCCTTGGCTTAGAAGTCTGGCAGAAACCAGATGGAATGATTCTAAGTCAAGGGAAGTACACCATTGATATACTTAAGAGATTTGGCATGATGGATTGCAAATCCATGTCTACACCTATGGAGACCAACCTTCATAAATTGAAGGAGGCTGCAGCTAGTTCAGATTTGGTGGATCCTACATTGTACAGACAACTGATTGGATCCTTGATGTATCTAATTAACACTAGACCTGATATTTGCTATGCAGTGAGTGCACTTAGCTAGTTTATGTGTGATCCGAGACAGATACATCTTGTTGCAGCTAAACATATCCTGAGATACTTGCATGGCACAGTTGGATATGGGTTGAGGTATACTTCAGATGCAGATTTGGAGTTACATGGTTTCATTGATTCTGATTGGGCAGGTTGTGTCACAGATCGGAAGAGCACCTCTGGTTGTTGCTTCAGTTTGGGTTCTGCTATGATTTCCTGGTGCAATAGGAAGCAGTCATCTGTAGCATTGAGTACAGCAGAGGCCGAGTACATTGCAGCTTGTATGGCAACTTGAGAAGCAGTTTGGCTTCGTAAGCTCCTTGCAAGATTGTTCGGACAATCAATGGAGCCTACTATCATTCATTGTGATAATCAGAGTTGTGTGAAGCTTTCTGTCAATCCTGTGTTTCATGACAGAACCAAGCATGTTGAGATCAAGTACCACTATATTAGAGATATGGTATTGAGGAAGGCTGTACAGTTAAGGTACATCAGCACTGATGAGCAGACGACAGATATTCTCACCAAGCCTCTCGCCAGGATAAAGTTTGAGTACTTCCGAGATAAGCTTGGTATGGTGGAGAATCCAGCCTTGACTGAGTAAGAGTCTCAGTTTCAGTGAAGCCTTGTTAATGCATTTTCTTCTGAGACGGAAGAATTTGAGGTGCAAGCCCTTGTTAATACATTTTCTTTTGAGACGAAAGAACTTGAGGTGCAAGTTCTTGTTAATACATTTTCTTTTGAGACGGAAGAATTTGAGGTGCAAGTCCTTGTTAATGCATTTTCCTCTGAGACGGAGGAATTTGAGGTGTAAGCCCTTGTTTCCACCCTCTGAGCTTGAGTCATGGTGGATGTCATGTGTGAGACTCGATGACACATCTTGTACTTGTGAATGTCATGTTGAGGTGACAACATCACGCAAGTGATGAACACTTGTACACACCACAGTATGGTTGTAGCCATAGTGGTAGACATCACGATGAGGTGACTTGTATTGAGCAGCTGGAAGTATTCTCTCTAGCTGAGAGGGAGTGTTAATGATATTAATTTGTTCAGCGTCGATCTAATACTCCAGCGATCTCCCACAACGAATAAATTAAATGATAGCTATAAGCTATTTAATTTATAAGATCTCAAGAGGCATAATGATGAGGTATCACTTTGATTTATTAAAGCAAATAATGATTAAATGTAAAGTCACGTTTTTTGTGTTAAGGGCCGACTTTCTTCATTGGCGCGATAAATTAAAAGGAGATATATTTTATTCTTGGCCGACTTATATCAAGTTAAGGGTGGCGTCCCTTCATATTGTATATATAAGAGATAACTCTCTCATTGTAATCCATCAAGTAAGTTCGATATATATTATTCTTTAGAGTGCGAATTTCATATAGAGCAGAGTGCGAATTTCAGTCAAGGACAGAAATAGTTTAGTGAAGTGCAGTTTATCATTGCATCTGTGTTAGGTGCTGAAGTTTGGCCTTGTGACTGGCCTCATTGTAAAGAGAATTGTTGCCTCAATTTATATATATAAGTGAGATCTTTGTTGCTGGGTTTTTCTCGCTCAAGAGGAGGGTTTTCCCAGGGTATCTGCTGTGTTGCTGTGTCTGATTTTGAATTAATTTTCTGTGCATTAATCTGATTATAAAAATTTACAGGAGGCACAAAAAGAAATAAATATTTCATCTAGAGTCATATTTAACATCAATATCTCTCATAACACCAGTTAAAATTAAATTACTTTGTACATGTTGTATAATACCTTCATGACTACAATGAATAATTGGTAATTTTTTGTATAATGTTGCATTGGAGATGACTAGTGACTCAGGTTGTTGAAGAATGCCTAGTAATTTCCTGAGTAGTGCATGATGATAAGGAATATATCAATGCAAGTACAGTTTGAAGGAGGGAAATCCATTACATCAGTTTTCCTAAGGCTTAAAGGGATCTTCACTCAAAAAGTGTGAAGATCCCTTTAATTCTAAAGGAAGAGAGTTGCATACCTTTGAGCCTCATGGGATGCAATGCTGTATCTAGTCTATTAACAAGCAGTAATATTCTTATTAATCCTAGAGTAAATTTAAGATGCAAAGGGATAATGTCTTTTCTCAAGGTTGAATAAGCATAATAGTATGATAACATGCTCAAATTAAACCATGTCTTAGATGAGGTATAGATGTGTTAGAGGATTGATGTTGCCATTGATGATGTAGACTAGTATTTTTATATAGTGTGATAGATTTGGGTTGATTGCTCCTTAGAGATGGGGGGAAGAACTGATTTTTTTCAAAAGGAAAAAGTATTTTACTTACAGTATACAGAAACAAAACACTTGATCAAAAGCGAGTCTTTCGAGTTTGTATTTTACTAGTAGTGCACAAAATACAATCAAAAGTTTGTAGAGAAAATATTATGAAGAAATTAATGTCCAAAAGGAGTTTAAAGATGGACTGATCCCTTAAATTGTAATACACTAAAGTGAGGTCCATCAAGAAACACTGCCAAAAAACAACACTCTTTTAGGACTTCATCCAAGTTTAGACTCAAAATCATGAAATCCTCCAAAGACTAAAAGCAAGAGTTCTTTCTGTTTTCTCTCCATGGTGGAATGCCTCTTCCATATTTTGCTAAAAGCAAGAGTTCCGTTTCTTCGACTAATTCTTCCAGTCTTTCAATTGACTCTTGGTTGTCTTTCATGGTTGCCTTTGCTGCATTGACTCTATCGGTAGATTTTGTGATCCTTGGTATGGTGTTTTAAAGTTCTATTTAATGTCCTATTGTCTCAAATCTCTAAATCAACATATCTTCCTAGGTGTCTTTCCGTATGTGTTTCAAACTAGAAACTATCTTCTAATTTTTTGGATATCATCTGTGTATCTTGTTGGAAATATTGTCATTGATGTCAAAATGTGAAGGCAGATGGCTCATATTATCATTGATGTCAAGTCAAAAGATATATCTGTGTTGGCTTAATCAGACTGTTAAAGATGAATAAATCAGTTTGATTGAAGTTGAATAAGATTGGTGAAGATTGTTGAGGATAATGGAGCAAAATCTGATCTGTACGTGTGATCAAATAAACCACTATGAAGCAAGATCTGTATGAAGCAAAACCCGAATGGAGAATGAATATGATCTAAATTCGATTGCATATCAGCTACAGATCAAAACTGAATAGTAGAGCAAGATCTAATCAATAAATAAAAGTCCAGATCGATCTACAGATTGAAATTTGAACGGAGTAGATAGCTACAGCCCAGAAAGCACAAATACGGCAGTATTAAGATAACAAATGTGTATTAAGATAACACGTTTTTTGAAAAGGAAGTAAAAAACAGCCACGTCTCTGTTGATCAAGAGACACGTCTTCACAAAACACTTGGTGCGACTAAAAAGAAGAGATACGTCTTCAGAATGTTCTACAAATTAAAGGATGCGACTTTTTCTCAAGAGATGTGTTCATGTCTAGTAACAAACGTGTCCCTCAAGATCTGAAAAAGAAACATACGTCTATTCCAAAGGGCAACAATTACTAAATGAATGTGCAAATATACTATGAAGTGCAGCGATCAAAATCTGAAAAGGCACGATATCATTTAAAAGTCAATTATCAAATGTTTAGAAAGGATGCGATTTAATAATGAGTTGATTCGATCAACTAACTTGCTTCAGATTATTCAAAGGACACGATTTATAAAGATATAGTGCGATTTGGAGTGATTTCATATAAGACAAGAAACCTTGTATTAAAAGGTTATGATTAACATTCTGAAGGCAGCGATTAGAGTTAAAGATAGTGTGAAGAATTAACTTAGAGTTGTGATCTTTGGACAAGCGGTTTGTTTTTAGGGACAGCTCTATTGAATGTGGCTATTCATTCTACCAAGAACATATATATAATCAGATTGTGATAAGCGTAGAAGTGTTGTGGTGAGTAAAAAGGTACATCATCTGAAGATTGTAGTTGTGTGGAACAAATGCCATATCATTAGAACACAATTAGGTGCGCTGGAAGCAAAGCTATAATCCATGAATATCATTTAATTTGCAGTACGCTGGAAGTGTGTTGTGCAGCAAAGAAAATCAAATATATTTGATAAGGAGAGTAGTTTGATGAAAAGGAGATAAGGAGTATTATAGCAGAGTTATACTTTAAGTTTATGATCATACTTTTGGCAGATCTTTGGTCAATCTATAACAGATTTGAGAAGAGGTTTACTACAGTTTGAAGAAGAAAGCTACAGCAAAGTGTGGATTATTTGAAGATCAAATTCGAAGGATTTAGTGGAGATTTGTAGAAGGTTTTGAATCAGATTTTGTGCAGTCAAGAGACAGTGTTAGATCAAGATATGTGAAGAATGTATGTGTGAACAGTTTTATGCAGATATAAAAGAGATACATTTGTATATGTAATTGAGGAAGAAAATAAATAGGAGATCATCAAAGGAAGATTTGAAAGAAGAATATAAATGCAGATGTTGTAGAGGATTTATGTGAATATCTTTCAAGAAAGGCAAAAACAAGAAGAAGATTGGTTGTAAAGTCCATCATCCGTTGAGGAAGCAACATTGAAGGTGGAGTATTATTCTTGATATTTCTATCTTTGCTAAGTAGGTGCTTGGCAAGTGGGGTTGGAGCCTCCGGTAGGTTGGTGCCTACGAACATTGGGGGTTGGTGCTCCTTGTAGGTTGGTGCCTACTAAATCAGCATTAGGGGTTGATGCTCCTTGTAGGTTGGTGCCTACTAAATTAGAATTAAGGGTTGGTGCTCTTTGTAGGTTGGTGCCTACTAAACTACATAACTGGTGATTCAAGTAGGTTGGTGCCTACATTCTTTGTAAAAGCATATATAATTCATAAAGTACATTATTTGTACTATGGTTTTATCCATAGTTTGCAGACTCTTGGGTCTCGCCGCGGACTCGGGAGTCCCGACCCTAGCCGAGTCAACTCGCCACGGACTCGGGACTCAGCCGCGCAGGAGAGTCCTGGGTCGGGACTCGGCCGAGTCCTGAGGTCGGACTCGGGAGTCCTGACCCAGGACTCTCCTGCGCAGCTGAGTCATAAAATGGGTTAAAACCCATGTTTCTTTTTAGGTTTTACTATTTTTTTTCATTCTTAGACTCTCAATTGTGAAAAACAGGTATGCAGCAAATTGATTTGGGGTTGATTGAAGCAAGGAGAACAAACTAAAAAGATCAAAATAGAGCCAGGTAAGTGATCTAACAATTCTTTTTGTTTGTTTTCTTCAATTTCTTGCATTCAAAATCAAAAAAATCAAGAAAGATAGGGGGAAATGCTACCAATTTTTTTTCTATTTTCCTTAATAGCCTAATTCTTATTGTTTCTACTTCTAGCTTGGATTTGCATTCTTTTTCTTTTGCAAATGTTTGAAACTTTGAATCACATTTATTTGCTGATTTTTTAGCAAACCCTAGCTAATTTTTTTTTCCATGTTGAACTTGAAACAACAATGTCGTCTTCAAATCCAAAGGGATTGAAAAAAGACCCTGCATGGAAGTATGGAATTCCAGGAAATAAAAAAGGTGAAGTGACATGTAATGCATGCCAGAAATGGATGACAGGAGGAATAAACAGATTAAAATACCACCTTGCTAGAATACTTGGGCAAAATGTGGAGGGATGCAAGAATACTACTCCTGAGATTATTAGAGAGATGAAAGCCCTTCTTGCTGAATATGAGCTTAAAAAAGATGAAAGACAAAAAACAAAGGATGCCCTAGCAGCAACGATGAGTGGATCCCAATCCCATTCTACACCATCTATGCCCCATGGTGCTGCAAGTCCAAGCTTCCGTGCTCCACATTCATCTTTTGGTGAGAGTCTTGATGGTTCCTTTTCTACTACTAGTGCTAGTCAGGGTCCTTCATCAGGACCAAATTATTTTATTCCATGTAATGTTCCAGGAGCACAACCTTCACTTGAAGGTACCGGTTGGAATAAGGAAAAGCATCAAGAAGCTAGGATGGCTGCTGCAAACTTTTGGTGCTACAATAATCTACCTTTCAATGTTGTAAACAACCCATATTGGGAAGGTTTGGTGAACGCCCTTACAGTTGCAGGAAAGGGGTTTAAGACCCCATCATCTAGAGATTTGAGTGGGCCATTGCTAGAGGAAGCTGTAAAGAATACACGGCTTGTGGTTGATGAGCAAAATAAATTTTGGCGAAGAAAAGGTTGCAACATTTTATCTGATGGGTGGACAGATGGACGAAATAGAACTCTCCTTAACTTTTTAGTGGCCTCTAATGGTGGATTGGTGTTTCTAAAATCAATAGATGCCTCCCATGAAGTTAAAAATGCTGAGACTTTATGCAATCTATTAGATGGGGTGGTCCAGGAGGTTGGAGTTGATAATGTTGTCCAAATCATCACGGACAACGCAGCTGCATATGTAGCTGCAGGTAGACTACTTATGGAGAGGTATCCCACAATTGCATGGTCTCCGTGTGCTGCACATTGCTTAGACCTATTGCTAGAGGACATTGGGAAGATTTCATGGGTCAAAAGAGTGGTTGAAGGTGGAGGGTGTTTCACACGAGACCATCGACTTGGATGACATTGATCCATATGGTGAATGGACTATTGATGAACAAAATGATGAGGCTGATGTCTTCCTTACTGATGAGGATCTTGCTGAATTAGAGAGAGCAGCAGCAGAAGAAGAAGCAACAAGATTGGATGCCATGGAGGACGATGAAGACACATTTGAATATCATGTTTCCCTTGCTCGATCTCCTAGTCCTCGTTCGGATACTATAGCACGGGCACCTTCTAGTTCTAGGCCTCCAAAATTGAGTACCATTGGGAGGGGAAAGAGGAAGATGTAGATTACATGTGGTTGTTAATGTTTTCCTCTTTTTGACATGATTATATGTAAACATTTATAAACTTATGATGCTGTTATACATTGAAACTATGAGTATTTGATGACTATGAATGATGAAATTTCAATTATTGAGTGTTTGATGATCATATGACATGTGTAATCTTTGAATTATGAGTGTTTGATAATCAAATTAGGCTCTTATGTTCTCTAAATGCATTAATTTGTTCTTGTTTTTTTGTAAAACTATGGTTTTTTTTTTTTTGCCGAGTCCTAGCCGAGTCTTTTCCCAAGTCCGTGCCGAGTCCCGAGTCCGAGTCATATTTTTGGGCTGCCGAGTCTGCGGCGAGTCCAAGTTTGCAAACTATGGTTTTATCCCGTAAGGGTTTCCACGTAAAATCTTGGTGTCAACTTGTTCATATTGAGATATTCTAGCATAGTTGATTTGTGTTTGAATTTGAAGTTTATAAAGGTTGTAAAGGGTAAAAGTTTATAGATATATTGATTCACCCCCCACCTGCCTCCGCCCCCCCCCTCTCCCTCTTAGTATATCTTTGTGCTCTTCATATCTTTGATTGATGAAACATACTGAAGAGAGGTCTATAATCCATAAAGTGTGTCCTCGGTTGATTCCCAAGGTAGCTTGCACATTTATTGACCAAACACAATCTGTCCTTAACCCTATCAATATTCAGGAGGTTCTCAAAACAAATAAGGCTCGTTCAACTTAACTTAACTAGAACAACAGGATTCAGTCTACTGTATCAATTCCTATATTTGTTAGTTTCTTAGTCATTGTACTTGAACTCTTGTGACAAGGGTAATAGTGAAAGGGGATAAGAGTTTCTGTTGGATCAATTCCTACATTTGTCATTTTCTTAGTCATGGTACTTGAGTTCTTGTGACGTGGGTAATAGTGAAAAGGGATAAGAGTTTCACAAATCATGATTCTATCCGCAGTGATATCTTCTATAGATAGATTAAGATTCTCTAAGCAGATTTTGCTTGTGATACATTGTTTAAAATGCATGTTAGGAACCTTAGATCTTTTAGGTGTGATAATTAATTATACAAGAAAAAATTAAATGACACCATTACACAACAGCACAGAGATTTATGGTAGGGAAAGCCTTATAAAGGTAGAAAATCCCAGAAGCATCATTATAATGAGAAAATATACAATTCCTTTGTAGTATAAAGACTCACAAGAGCTTGGGGTTTCCCCAATCCTTTCCTTTTTTGTCTTCACAATGATGGCTTCACACACCCTCTCTCTTGCAGTCACAGTAAAATCAAAACGTACTCAGAAGAATGAAATTTTCTCTTACAATATCCCACAATAGAGATTCCCCAAAATATAGAGTGAGAAGGTAAGTTACACTTGTTCAGGAAATTATGAAACCTTTTCATAAGATATTACCATTTAATTAATATAAAAGTTTTCTCTTTTGTATATTAATTAGTTAGTTTATTAATTAATTATTTGTATAATATGAGAAGATTAAACATCCGCAGGCTCAATCTAAATGGATTGAGGTACCCACCACCTTTGTCACTATCTTGCCATGTGTTCAACTTTGAATCCCCCAAGCTCCACATTAACAACCATGACTGAGCAAGGCAATGCAGATTGAACAAATTTTGACCTAAAATCAGAATTGATGTAGGCATATAATATCCTTGGGTCCATAGGATCCTCCTGATTCAAACTTATCTATTCTTACTTTTTAACAATTTCATAAAACTTGTACCACCAGCTAACAGATTTAGAGCAATCTCTTTATTTAATGTTGCTTCTCGGAGATGCTTTTGAAATGAAAAAGCAAGTTGGCCATACTCTCAACAATGCTCTGCACTTGGAGGGCAGCTTCCTATATTGTCTCCAATGGATGCCTTAGCAATCCAAATAATCTCTTCAGAATTTCCTTTCACAAGTTTGAATTTTTGGGACTAGAAGCTTCAATTCTCATCATTTGACTTTCCTGCTACAGAAATGAAATTACCAATTGTGCCATTAATGTCTTTCAAAACCTATTGCTCGTGGTAGTGCAAGGAAAGGTTTGAAATCTTACTTAAACTGAGCTAGAACAGAGAATCTAGATTGCTTGATTGAATTCCATAAATCACAATTTGAAGAATAATACAGTTCATTCTTACAAAGTACCTTCTTCCGGCAGCCATTTATCTTCAGGTTTGCTGAACTTCATATTAAAGAACCTTGAGATATGCTTAGCACCCATGTATGACTCAACACCAATTCTTGGAGATTGGCAATGGATGGCAAAAGCTGCTAAATTGACAAAGCAGCGTGTCTAACTTGTCTCAACAGTTTCAAGAGACTGGCTTGACAAATCTTACATTGGGCATGCAATGGATGACTTCCAAGTTTCCTGACATGCAAGTTTTTCCCTTAATGAGTCTCCTTGAAAGAAATAACCTTTTCCTTGTTAACATCCGAATCTTTGTTCATGGGTGGGATGCAGATTTGCAGTGAACTTCAAACATGTCTTAACTCTTAAGTCAACTTGTGTCTTCTGCTTATTACTATCACTTGTTTTGTTTAGTTAAAAACTGTTTTCTTTTTGCATGCAAGGATTTATTTATTCGCTTGAATTTAAACTGGCAGAAGAGTCATAAACACAATTTATGTGCCTGATATTTTTTATTCTTTTTCAACAGCCAAAAATGGAAACAACTGATTCAATCAACAGGTCGATCATTCATATTTTCTACCTCACTTCCTGTTCCAGCAGTTGCTGCTGCTCACGGTAATTATGTTTTTTGAAGCATTTCATTTTCTTCAGGCAAAGCATGTGCAAACTACACTGTACATTGGAAACAAACTTTTTTTTATTATGTTCTAGTCCTCAGAAATCGCAACCCGTTTTTTTGACATTGCATGTTAAATGTTTTTAAATACATATATAGCTTGTGACAATTAGCTACAAGGTAAAAAGAAATGCAGGAGACTGCTTGGAGTCTCAAATCGCTAGTTTTCCCATCAGAAAGTAGGTTCCCTTGATGATATTACAGAGGGCAAATGTTGCATTAGAAATGTGAACATACAAATTTCATTTGTAAAATAATCTTAATATTCCATTTACATGGTAGAAAAATGATGTGGCAGAAGTGCAAATGATTTTCAATTACACAGTTTCTGCCAGGGAAAATGATGGGAAAAGATGATAAAAAAAATATTATATAATATTCATAAAAATAGCACAGAATTTTGATTTCTTGATTTCATGCCAAATATTGTGCATAGATATCAAAATAAAGATATAACTGTATTAAATATGAAAATTGGGAACTATGATGAAAATGTCAAACAATTCAAATGACTTTAAGCATTCAATTTTCAACGCCATCAAAGTTTCTAACTCCAATCCAATTTTTTTTTTTTGAGCACCCCGTATAACTGAATAAATTGCTGCATTTTTTGAAACAAATTGTGATTTATTGATCTGTAAGTGTGATGAAAAATGCAAATATATTCTACTAAGATGAATTCAGGAAAAGACGAACAACAGATACAGTGGTCAAATCCAACCATCCAGGATGAACCTGCTCTTGTGGAGTTGAACCTGTACCAGCAATAGTAACTTCCAGCTGCGCAATATAGAATTTGAAACTAAAAGGCAACTTTTTGGTTTCTAATTTCTGGGTGACTTTTATGAGGCCGAAAAGAAAATACTCCAGCATGAACAATAATTATAAATAGAAGTGGGAAGTATGTTTTTAAGCATGAGGAGAAAACAAGAATCCTGTAATGATCAAAATAAGGGGAAATTAAGCAGGTTCATTGTTGTAATTGGAGGCTTCACAATTGTCTATGCATTTAGTGGAGTAAAAGCTGGATTGCTGACAGCAACTCATTGTACTTGCTCAATCTTCTAATATTATTTTGGTCTACTATCGGAGCTGGATTTTTCCTCCTTGAGAGTTCTTAGGCTAAATTGTTGTGAGTCCATTGTGTTGAATTCTTTTATTTCCAGTGTGTTATTTCCGGATTTCCAAAAGTGTTCATCTCTCGTTAAAACTTTCATGTGATAAATCAAGTAGAACAATAATAAATTAATTTCTGATTCATTTATTCTTCAAGTTGAGTTAATAGATCAATTGTCTACACGCATTTAAAACACATTTTTAGTTCAACACTATTCTTTTAAAAAATTTACAGGCTTGATAAGGGTGAGTCTCAGTTTTGACCACGTTGTATGACATGCCATAACAACACAACAAAATTAAGGGCTCATGGTTACTCACATTTTTTGCTTGTTAATGCTACACTATTTTATATAGCCCAAAAATACTCTCTTATCATCTCAAAAGAAATTATAGCGTATAGGAAAAGTAGTACACTCAACACAAATAGACTAGGATATTGCAATAAATCTCGTAATGACAAACAATTAACCTGGAATTAGATGTGATTGATGATACTACTGAAATAAATGCCTGAATTTAAATAAATTAAACAGTGTTACTTAGCTCTAAACTTGATGAAGATTCCTTTTTAATAACCTTAATGGGATATCATCTATTACTTTATCAAATTCAGTTCACGTCAATGGATTTAAACAGTTAATTCCACAAACCAGAATATTCCAATTACATGTATTGGTGGTAAGCACACAATCAATAACTGAATATTTTTACTTGCTATACAATTATCATATCTGCAGCTATGAGTTATGTGTGTAGAAGTTATGGATATTAGATCTACTGAAATGAATAAAAAATATGCCAGAACTCAGTTCTGCAGGAGTGGCCCAACAACAGCAAAGGAATCCTTTCACCAATCAGATTCAACCCCCAAAACAGGTCCAATTAGACCCTTGTGGAAGCAGCCAGATTGCAGGCTTAATGCAACAAATACAGCAATGAATACTACAGTCGGCTCTATTGGAATCAGCTGCATATCAGTGATGAATATCAGTCAGCTCTAGTGATAGCAGCTAGATACCATGAAATAGCAGAGTGGGCTCTAGTGATAGCAGCCAAATTTCATGAATAACCTATTACCAATGATAGCTGTTATGGTAGGCCACAAAATCAAGTGTTGTATGCCCTGTGATATCACTAACATTCAGCCTTGTTACTACCAGGTATTGGCACTTATACTAGCCGGAAATCAACAATATTAGTGCTATACCAGCTGCCCAAAAATATCAATATTCCTCAAGAATGGATCAGTTGTTTTACAAGCAACCACAACATAACAATTTACCACAAATCGGCTCTATACAAGCAGCCTTAATAATCAATGCATATTTAATTCACTATTTGATGCAGGAGCATCTGGGTTCACTAGCAATCTCGTGCCAACCAAAAACATTTTTATTTTCAGTTTGCCTTTATTTTGTTGTGTTGCTGTAGTTTTGTTGAGTTGTTGCAAGAGGCAAATTCCAAAGACAAATTTCGAGTTGCATTTTTGGCTAAGTGAAGGATTAATTTCATAGAGGAGTCTAAAGGGTCCTTCCATGTCAAATTTTGAGGGATTTGGACACACCATGGAAGACGTGTAGTTGATCGGAGATTTTACATCCACTAGGAACCAAGGTGCATGGTTCGTGGTCCCTTGTTTTGCTTCGATGGGTTCCGGGTCATTCTTAAAACTCCAATAAGAAATAAGTTTAATCTTTCAGGAGTCACCAAGGAGATGGGAACCCTGATAAAGTGCTTGGTGCTAGTTCCCAAACAGGTCCAAACCTCCAATAAGGAACTTGTGAAAGAGTGGTTGGTGCTTGTCCGAAACAGGTTGGAACCTTCAATAAGGAACTTGCAAAGGAATGTTTTGTGTTAGTTCCCAAACAGGTCAGAACCTCCAACAAGGGACTTACAAAGTGGTTGGTGTTGGTTCCCAAACGGGCCAGAACCTCTGACAAGGAACCTATGAAGGGTTTTTGGTGCCAACTCTTGATTGGACCTGAACCTCAATAAAGTGCTTGGTGTTGGCTTCCAAATAGGTTGGAACCTTCGACAAGGAACTTGCAAAGGAGTGGTTGGTGCTGGTTCCCAAACAGGTTGGGACCTCCATAAGGAACTTGTAAATGAATGGTTGGTGTTGGTTCCCAAACAGGTCAGAACCTCTGATAGGGAACTTGCGAAGGAATAGTTGGTGCCATTTCCCAAACAAGTCAGAACCTTCGAAAAGGAACTTATGGAGTGGTTGGTGTCGATTCCCAAATGGGTTGGAACCTTGGACAAGGAAATTATGAAGGGTGTTTGGCGCTGGTTCTCGATCAAGTTGGAACCCTCGACATAGAACTAATAGAGCTAAATGTGCTAGATCCTAATGGGATCACAACCCTCGATCAAAATACCTAAAGGGAAAAGCGACAAAGGGAAGGTTCTTAGGGAAATGGGAACTGCCAATGGAAGGTGATCAATTCTTGGTTCCCACTGAGTTGAAAAGCTCCAAAAAGGAACAAAGGACTCAATGAACAGACCAAGAAGACAAAATGATGGATGGAAAACGATGGTTAAACTGCTTGGAGAGACGGTTCAACTACTTTGGCACGAGATATATAGGGGGATAGAGTAATTGATTTGTGACGGCTAGTGGAAGAAAGATCAAATTAGAACATAAAGCGATTAAATAAGGCCAAAGGGTGCATGATTGGAATTGTAATTTTGTACTCTTGATTGGTACAGATAATAAAACCATTTTAATTTGTTCCTATATTGAACATTGGTTGTAATAATTGATTGAGGGACTATGTGATTGGGCATATCCTTGATTGTGATTGCACTACTATTGGCTTTGAGCAAGCATCCTTCTAAGAGATATTAAAGATAATCTCAATGCGGATTGAACAAATATCAAAATGATTTCACCATGAATTCCAGTAGCTTGTCAATATGAAGCTTTGATCCAATCTTTGGTGGAGATTGCCTCAAGTTTGAATCAAGGGTGTTTGTTCACCAATTAAGTATTTGGAAATCAAGGTGTCTTTGCCTTCAATCTCCAACACAAAGGTTTTTTGCCCTCAACACAGTAGATGAATAGGATGCTCAATATATTTGGAAAGGATTTGGATTAATATCAAAAGGATTCCTCCTTTGTTCTTTTTCCTTACCTATTAACATTCCTTTGCCTCCAAAATGTGCCTCTTCAAACTCATCAAATGTCTTTTCCAATGCAATTTAGGAGAATTAAATAAAAGAATTATTTAATTTTCAAAGGCCCTATGCTCTAGTCCGCCCTCTTTATAATAACACTTTAAATGGTCACTTTATGGGAACTTAAAAGCATTACTCACTTAAAATATTGTAGTCATTTCCCTAAGCCTATGGGAAATGGGATATGGGCTTTTGGGTCATTATGAAAATTTATCAAAAAAGGGACATGACACCCTTGTGATAAATGTTTCCAATTTCTTTGCCGATTTATAAGTGCTCTAGAAATGATCAAATGAATGCATTTGTATCAATAATTTTTTTGTTTGTCATTTTGGTCCACTTTTGCGCTTGTGGAATTGATCTCCATGTCCATAGATATGAATTTTGCATGTGAATTGAACTCCGTTGATTTTGATGTTAGGGATATTTTCACCTTGATATCTAAGACCTGCATCTAAAGGGGTGGTGTTGGCAACTTGGTAAACATTGTTTAGGAGCTTGCTCAGCTAGGATTGTTCTCCTTTGGTCAAATCTGTATTTACCAATTTAATGGTTTGATGAAAGAGATCAAAGACAACAAGAAAATATATAGTGATACCTAGGATGCTGATGTAAGCTTGATGATGCAATGTTGGATGCTCTAATATTCTCTCTTTGGGATGATGTAATGTGGATAAGAGATTCTAGATGGATGTTTAAATGAATTAGGGTTTGTCTTTAAATACAACCTAGCACACAAGTTAATGAATTTCACAATCAATTTGTTACATAACAACTATTGGATGGAGTTGGCTTGGGCCCAAAATTTAAATTTGAATTTGCAAGTTTAGAGGCCATTTCCACATCTATAGATTTGATCCAAGATAGTGAATGCATAAACTAAAGATTGAGACAAATCCTTGAGGATGTGTGCAAATGGAATTAGGTTAGGTTAAGGTTGTTTGCTAAGTTTTTTGTACTAGAATACACTACTTGTACATGAGTAATTGCCTATCAAAATGGGCCCTAAATGAAGTGGAAAAGTGTAGGGTATACAATTTTCACAATTAATTTTGTCCTCACTCTGACTTGCATGTGAACCACTATGAAGATGAATATCAAAGTAACAAAATCAACATGAAAGAAAAATATTCACATTCATAAAAAGGATACAAGCATGCATATCGATTCAATACATTCTCCTTGCAATGAGGGTTCTATCTTGAAACCTGCAAAAATAAAAAAAATTGATGAGTAGCATTTGTCAAGCATCTAAAATAGGCATAAAATACAATTACTTAAAATATCGATGATTAAAGAGGCAAAGAAAAGTTGAAATATATTTTGTCTAGAACATAAATAAGATCTCCTAGAGAAAAAAAGGTAACGTGACTTTGCTTGGAGTGAGAAAAGGAAAATAGTTTTTGCTTGGAGCAAAAGTAATCATCATGAGCTTGAGCTAATCACTTCAATTATACTCAACAAAAGTGATGAGCCGTAGAAATGTTTATAATTATACAATCTTTCCTATCTTAGGACATGCTTTTGTAAGTTGGAAATACACTTGACTAATGCCTTTATCCATCCACTCCATGTAAATGTACCTTGAATCGGTTTATGTTTCATATTAGAATTATTGTAGATAAAGTGATTGCTTTTTAAGTAGGAAAAGGTAAAATGAACTAGTTATCTAATTTTGATTTGGTTAAAGACATTTTGCACAATTACTTTTTTATATCTTTCTTAAGGTCTTGGAGCTGCTGCACAAGACATATGTTCAATTATGTAGTTTGTTTTGTTGTGCAATCCAATGCCTTGCCATGCAAGCTATAAACTTGTTGCGCAAGAGGATTCCTTTGTTCACTATCTAACACCTCTTCTGTGTAAGTGATCTTCTTTGCTGTATAAGGCATCTCTTTGGCTGTACAAGAAGTCCTTTTGTTGTGCAAGTGGCCTCCTTACTGCACAAGGTATTCTTTGGCTTTGCAAGCACTCCCTTATGTTGTGCAAGACAATAACCACCACTAGTAAATTGTTGAGCTGTCCAAACCAGTTTTTTGTTGATGAGTGAATAAGACACGATGATTTGGCATAACAACACTTTAAAGTGGGAAAACAAGGTTCTAAAGAAGTTATGGTGGTTTCATAACAATCAAGGCTGTTAAAGGATTTGTTGAACAGCTGAACCACTAAGGCCAAGGATAGAACAGGAGAAATTTTGTTTTAGAATTAGTTGGATAAGCTGTTTAGGAATAGTCTAGGGAGCAATCTGTTTTAAGATTCGCTATAACAAGATGCCAACTCTTAGTATCTATGTAAACATAGGCATAGGCAGTCTAGAAGCATTCTTTAGAGTTAAGATTTGTATATTTGCAGTTATTCATTGTTTGAGATTGACTTATTTATTTATACTAATATCAAAGCAGCTGTTTAAAGAGTGAGTTTGTGTTCCATCCATTAGTTTGATTGAGAAAATGCTCAGTTGAGACAAATGGTACTTGATTTATGTAATGTCCCTAGCTGGAAATCTTTAGAAATATGCATTTTTTTTCTGATTTGTTCAAATTCTGAAATGAATATAGAATATAGCATGTAGATGCCAAACTCCAATGACGAAATGCTAATCAGTAATATTTAAGAGCAGCAATAAATTTAGGAAACTTTCATACATCAAAATATCATGTATATTGCAGCAGATCCGACAATAAATAATGCTGATCTAAATATGGAAACCCTCTTATGCCAAACATAATCAATTACAACAAAAAAATTGAATTGATATAAACACGAAAACCCTCATATATCTGAACAATGATTGTTGATTTAATTAGAAAGTTGGTATGAACAATGAAGATTTTTATGAAAGCAGCAAATAAAAGTAAAACCCTCAACATACATAGAATATTAGAATTAAGTTTGCAACTCATAGCAAATATATTTTATTCCTTGCAGTAGTAAACAACAAGAAGATCTACTCACAAATTGACCATACAAATCTGAATACTAATAGATATTGATGCAAGGTACAACAATTTGAATTACTCTTCAAAAATAGGTTATCATAAATATTGAAATAAATACTTATCACAATGACTGGGCACTGTAGTGACCTTGTAGTAGTGCGGTAGCATCATTGTAGCAGCAATTTAGCATCACTGTAGTAAATTGAAAATAAAAAATAAATTGTGAACTTTTACCACAAATGCAATTCATGGATGAAATCACCTTAAATGGATAAGAGAATTTCTGTTCGCAAATCCCACAATGGAAACCAATTATCGTTCTTCTTATCTCCTACACCAAGGGTTTTCGTCCTTGAATGCTCAATCTCTAAAAATGGAGTTGAAAATGGTGACAATGGATGATCCATTTGATTGATTTGCCCTCCCTTTATAAATTATTTTTTGGGTCTTCAATTTGAATTTCCTTTTCCCTCCTAAAACTACCTCTAGAAGTGTTTAAACTTTTAATTTAAATATTACATGAGGACATATTTGGCCCAACTTAAAATATTATTATTAATCATATCCTTGCTTATCCTTTGGCCTCCAGGAAATGAAGAAATAAGCCCCAAATTAAATTAATTAGAAAATAGGACATGGCAACTTAGGTTTGTGTGTACGTTATATAATTTTTTTAGGTTTTAGATTTGGATTGAATAGTTAATGATAAGATTATTGTGATTATCATTGTTTTGGTTTAATTTCCAGTGTATTAAAGTTTAATGTTTTGATTGATATGCAGCAATTTCCTTATAGTTTGCAAGTAGATTTAGTGTTTCCTTTGATTTTATTGCTTTCTTCTAATCTATCTAAGATCTCCAAATTAGGTTAGATTTGCATTTCATTTAGGATTTGTCAGATTTAATAAGGAAATTGTAGTCTTGGCATATACTTTATAGAAACTTGCTCAAAAACTAACATTCTTGAGATCAAAATGATTTTGAATGTGCTCAACCAAAGGAACATCCTCCAATTGGTTGAATACAAGGGATGCAAAGAATTGGAGGACAAGAGAAAAATATAGGATCGTTGAAAACAACATAAGGATGTAAGAATTTTTAAAGATATCATTGTGTGATAACATGCTACAACACAGCAAGATGTGATTGTGAGAGCAGGTGTGAAAGGGGAAGTGTTGTGCTGCCCAATGTTGTCCCCAATGAATGCCAATAACAAGTGCTAATAGATAATGTCATGGAAGCATAAGTAAATGTAAGAGAGATAATGAAAAGCACTTGTAAGGGGTTTGAGGCTATAGGTACCCCAATGTTGCTCCTAATAAGGGCAACAAGCAAGTGCTAATAGCCAAGAATGCTAGATAAGAAACATGTAAGCATAGATAAATGTAATACGTCATCATGATAAGTATTAGTAAAGTCTAATTATTATAAGCATACGAAAATAAGATGTAAACATGATAATCATAAACATGTGCGAGTATAAGATCAGAATATAGAAGCATGGTAATCATAAGTGAACATGTAAGCTTGTAATATCAACAAAGGCAAGATGATTGCTATAAAAGGAGGTGCCCTCAAGTGGGAAGACAACACACAAAATACATGAAACATGAATGGAAGGTGCAATGAAAGATATAAGATGGGACACACAACACACAATTTCATAATCAAAAGGCCAAAGTGAAAATGAAAATATAAAATAATGGGAGGGAAAGAGACTCACAACCTACATGGCATAATCAGAATGGCAACGCAAATGCATAAAGCAAACAAGCTATGCTTTTGGTCAACATGATGAGAGTGGTTGTTAATCACTGCATGCTATGCATTTTACCAAAACAATAGGAGCAAATCAAAATAAAAACACATACACAACAAAAGGAAGAAGTGACAATGAACTAAGAACGCATATGTTCAAAGTCACTTGTGTCAACATGCACCATTAAAGGTGTCTTTGCATAATCTACATGCTAATGAAGAATAGTAAAAGTATCCATGATGAAAATACAAGATAAAGATCAATATAGAGATATATCAATAAAGCTCAAAGGCTCAAAGTCTAAATCAATAATGCAGGGAGAATCTTGCCTCAATAAATCATCCTCTTCCCATTAATGTCCCATCTCTATATTGTCAATGTAGTAACCAATCCCAAATATATATATTTTTCTCTGTTTGTCCCCTTGCTGTTATAGTTTTCTGAAAATGTTTCCTCTTTGTTTTCTCATGAGTTTGTCATTGTCTCAACATGCAAATGATAGATACAGTACATATATGCAGAAAAATATCAAAGAGAGGACTGCTTGCAAAGATTACTTTCAAGAGACAAATCTCAGATTCTTTATCAGTTTTTTTGAGTTTACAAAATTGCATCAGACTTCTTAACAAGTAAATCAGACTCAGGAAGGTTTATATCAGACCTGGAAAAAGGCATCAAACAGCTTCTAAACTTGCAATGAACCAAACCACAATGACCAGCCATGTACTCCTTTCTTCTCCAACGCCACTGACCCTTGTTTTCAGTCTTCAAAATGGAGAAATAAGACCAAAATGTCAACAGGTCTGCACTGTGCAAACCACCCACCAGCACCTGTTATACATAAGCTCGCCCACAAATCAACTCCAGCGGCTGCTAGAAAGAGCCCTAATCTCCACACAAGGAAGGCGCCCAGAAGCAGAAATAACCAGCATGGAGAAAACTGAGATTTCTCACCAGCCAAGCCGTCCACCCTAGAGAAGTTCAATCTTTTCTTAAAATTCCTAAACTCACTTAAAAAATAGCAAATAAATGCTCTTTAGAATCGCCAAGCAAGTAGCTTTTCAATGATGCAATACCCTTTTTGATATTTTGATTCCTCACCAAGATATGAGCAGAAAGGTGAATTCAGGTCCATGAAATAAGTGCCCAGAAAACCGATAATAAACACTCCAAAACTCCAAGTAATCCATACCAAACTGTAAGAAGCAATCACCAACCAAAAACCAAACTGAAAGCCTTCAGAAGCACTGGAAAATCTTCATATTTCTCACTCAGATGTGATTCCTGAGTGAAATCACCAATCACTAGCTTGAGCAGGTCTCTTATTGCCGAAACTGGTCTTAGAAAATGACGGTTTTCATGCTCAAATCCGTTTCTCAGCCCTCTGGTATCAAACCAGCAACACCTCCCTAAGTCGTCAAATCATCCATAGAAGAAAATGAACTATGAATGAACTTTTTAAAAGATGTCTCTTCAAATTAGGGTGACCAAGATCACCCTAAAACCCAACGCCACTTTACATTAGCATTTGATTTTTAATTTATTTTAATTTCTGCCTTCATCTTAGCTTGGGCGCTCAAGACATAAGAAGCTTTTAAAATGATATATTTTTTAAAACAACTTTAAGTTATTGCTCTAGGCGCCATGGTCCTTTTTTTGTCCCCTTTTTAACCCACAATAATAAAATATAAAGTTACTTTAATAAAGCTAACTTTTCGAAACATTATTTCAAATATTTAAATGATTCAACCTTAGTAACTTTATATCGACTGAATATGTGCTGCTGTGACAAGCTAGACCAGGTCCCACATACCCTAGTTGACTTACTATTTTTAGAAAGTCCTAAAAATAGTAAGTAGCGCCCTAAAACTCGAGCCGAAGAGAAACGGTGCTCGAAAGGGCTCACTGAGGATTGAAGCATAGTACCAGACCCTTTGCTAAAAATAGCACTTACTAAAAATAGTAAGTGTATCAAAATCAACCCAAACTGAAAGAGGACGTCATAAATGGGGACATTACAGTCCGCCCTTTCCAAAGATTGCTTGTCCTCAAGCAATACCAGTAGAGCCATGCAATCCACAATCGAAATCACACTGAAACTAGAAATGATCCCAGGGTCCCAAATAATTCTTGGAGGTCTGTAGCTCCATCAGCTCAAATCCCTGTCTTGCCAGTTACCAACACCTGAGGTCTCTTGAAAGGTAAGAAGAGTGATAAAATACCACCAAAACTCAACCCACTCCTCAAAAATATGCCCCTCAAAGAGAACCAAACTAAGGTGCCACAAGAGTAAGCTCAAGAAAATCCACACTGGCTCTCTCATCCCAAATAGTAGCTGCTCTAAAACTCAGTGTAAGTCTTGGATTCCAAGTGAATCTCAGAAAGGAACCATCCTGCTGAAGTTGTGTCACACTGAACATCACTGTCAACCCAATGTGCTTAGACTGCACTCTCCTATCCCACACCGCAGTAGTCAATAAACCGTCAACTAGGACAATGTATGCCGTCGCCATGAAGTAACGAAGTTAGCGTCACTCACCAAAATGGAAGCAGATAATGGGGGCACTATATCTGGATAGATACTCACAACCAGCTGCCCCAACTCGAAATCAATTAGCTCACCGAGGAATGTTTGCATAACCAACTTAGGAAAGTGTGGGCAGCAGTAATAAATCCATGATTCCATTGGATACGTAGGAAAAGTAAGCAAGACATAAGCTGAAGAATCATCCCCTAGCACCAAATCATAATTGACACCCAAGCTCAACCAGGTACAACTCAACTGCTGATCCCAAATTGAAATCGTATGTAAGCTGATCGGAAAGTGTGTACGGGCACCACGGCTGGAAGTAGTCCTACTAGTCCATTCTTGAGGCAACACTTCACGACTAGAAGTTGCACCAAGGTCCCAAACCTTGCTATTTTCATCCAATGCAGTGTTGCTACTAGGAGTAGTTTCATCATCCAACTCAAAAAGTAGGTTGTCATATACGCTATCAGCTCCTATCTCAAATAAGGGATTATCAAGAAGCAACTGTTGACCACCCTCAAGAGCTGATTGTGAATCTGAATCAACAAAGCTGCTAGGTTCTTGCTCATGTTCAACCATATGCAAAGTAAAATCTGATTTGTCCTCAGGAACAAGATCATGACCATTATCATCATCAATGCCATTAACCATGCTTAATTGTGAAGTGGAAATCAGAACAACAACATAATCAAAAGTAAATTCATCCCAATTAGGTTCTAGGCGCCATGGTCCTTTTTTTGTCCCCTTTTTAATCCACAATAATAAAATATAAAGTTACTTTAATAAAGCTAACTTTTCAAAACATTATTTCAAATATTTAAATGATTCAACCTTAGTAACTTTATATCGACTGAATATATGCTGCTGTGACAAGCTAGACCAGGTCCCACATACTCTAGTTGACTTACTATTTTTAGAAAGTCCTAAAAATAGTAAGTAGTGCCCTAAAACTCGAGCCAGAGAGAAACCGAGGTGCTCGAAAGGGCTCACCAAGGATTGAAGCACAGTACCAAACCCCTTGCTAAAAATAACTCTTACTAAAAATAGTAAGTGTATCAGAATCAACCCAAACTGAAAGAGGACGTCGTAAATGGGGACATTACAGTTCGCCCTTTCCAAAGATTGCTTGTCTTCAAGCAATACCAGTAGAGCCATGCATTCCACAATCAAAATCACACTGAAACTAGAAATGATCCCAGGGTCCCAAATAATTCTTGGAGGTCTGTAGCTCCATCTGCTCAAATCCCTGTCCTGCGAGGTACCAACACCTGAGGTTTGTTGAAAGACACCTGTAAGAAGAGTGATAAAATACCACCAAAACTCAACCCACTCCTCAAAAATATGTCCCTCAAGAGAACCAAACTGAGGTGCCACAAAAGTAAGCTCAAGAAAATCCACATTGACTCTCTCATCCCAAACGGTAGCTGCTCTGAAACTCAGTGTAAGTCCTGGATTCCAAGTGAATCTCAGAAAGGAACCATCCTGCTGAAGTTGCGTCACACTGAACATCACTGTCAACCCAATGTGCTCAGACTGCACTCTCCTATCCCACACCGCAGTAATCAATAAACCATCAACTAGGACAATGTATGCGCTCGCCATGAAGTAACTGTAGTTAGCGTCACTCACTAAAATGGAAGCAGATAATGGGGGCACTATATCTGGATAGATACTCACAACCAACTGCCCCAACTCGAAATCAATTAGCTCACCGCGGAATGTCTGCATAACCAACTCCAAAAAGTGTGGACAGCAGTAATAAATCCGTGATTCCATTGGATACGTAGGAAAAGTAAGCAAGACATAAGCTGAAGAATCATCCCCTAGCACCAAATCATAACTGACACCCAAGCTCAACTGGGTACAACTCAATTGTTGATCCCAAATTGAAATTGTATGTAAGCTGATCGGAAAGTGTGTACGGGCACCATGGCTGGAAGTAGTCCTACTAGTCCATTCTTGAGGCAACACTTCATGACTAGAAGCTGCATCAGGGTCCCAAACCTTGCTATTTTCATCCAATGCAGTGCTGCTACTAGGAGTAGTTTCATCATCCAACTCAAAAAGTAGGTTGTCATATACCCTATCAGCTCCTATCTCAAATAAGGGATTATCAAGAAGCAATTGTTGACCACCCTCAAGAGCTGATTGTGAATCCGAATCAGCAAAGCTGCTAGGTTCTTGCTCATGTTCTTAGGAACAAGATCATGACCATGATCATCATCAATGCCATTAACCATGCTTAATTGTGGAGTGGAAATCGGAACAACACCATAATCAAAAGCAAATTCATCCCAATTAGGTTCTTTGTCAAATTGAGGTACCATCTCACCAAGATTCCATGTATTAGAAGGCAGATTGTTTTGTTCTTTGTGTTCCTCCTATGAAGTTGTCTCTACAAATAAATCATTTTCCAATTCATCACCATACATGTCAACACAAATATCTCCATCCATCAACTGTTCTTGAGAAACTAAACTCAAACCACCTTTGTCAACATCACTGCAATTGTCTTTGTTTGCTGTTTTGAAGGCTTCATCCTTAATGCCTCCAACAATACAATCTCCCAGGTGTGTGTTATTATTTTCAGCGTTACCAAAACTGATACTAGTGTTCACAGGTACTCTGGACAGCTCTAAAGATGCATTAAAGGCAGCTGCCATATCTTTTCCCTTTCCTTTGCTCGACTCCACACGTGGCCCACCATGTGACAACCCTCTCAAAACCACATTCTTACCCTCGGATTGAAATTTCAGCTCCAACATCTGAAAGTTTAGAGTAAACTCCCCCAAAGAGTGCAGTCACTGAATGCCCATAACTACATTCGTGTCTCCTTTGTTAACCACATAAAAGTCCTCCTTAATTTCATGACCTCCCAATTGAATGCTCAAATGAGGAACCATCCTGGTACAATGGATAGTAAATCCATCAGCTATCATAACTCTAAACCACCAACTTCCTGTGTCTGAAGACCTCTTCGTACCACTAAGCCGTCATCGATGAAGTTATGGGTAGCTTATGTGTCAATCAATGCCAACATACGTTGCCCCTGTATCACACCTCTAATACGCAAAGACCGATTCTCATGAAAACTGTGGAGTTGGGCAAGTGTCCCATCATGGTTCCACACCTTACCACTTTCTTCTGATGTCTTTTCACCTTCATTTTCTCCGGAATCAGCTTGCTGGTATGAGTTTTCTGATTCACCATCTTCGTTAGATTGGTACTCTATTAGCAATACCTTAGCCTTGGTTGAGCATTTGTGATCCTTGGTGTAAGGTTCCTTGCATGTAAAACACAATCCTTTCTTCCTGAGCTCATTCAAGGTCTCACTATCTATCCTTGTGTAATTTTTCTTAGGCTGCTCTTGCTCCTTGGTGTCAATTTTCTTGTCTTTTTCCTTCTTGGGCTGCAAGTCCTTGGACTGAAATTTGTTCTTGAAAGCTGATGTCTCCATATCTCTAGCCTTTTTAATGGCTTCCTGAAGGCTAGGAGGGTTAAAAGCTTTTTATCCAACCCCTTAAAGGATCAAATAATCCATCTATGAACAACACTATCAATCTTCTCTCAGAAATATTAGTCATAAGCACAGATAGCTTTTGGAAATCTGATATGTATGAATCCACGGAACCCCATTGTTTAAGTTGGGGTAACTCCTTAAAGTGCAACTTAGGATCTTTCTTATCAAATCTTTCAATTAACCTTTCAGTGAACTCCCTGTATGAAGTGATTTGAGCATGCCCTAAAGTCAACATACTGTTATACCACCACTCGTGAGCAACTCCATCCAGGTGTATAGATGCATAGTGAATGGACTCTAACTTAGGCATAGGATTTAAGGTGAAATAAGTATCTAATTTTTGAACCCAGGCTCTTGCTGCCATCTTACCAGAGCCATCAAAATATGCTAAAGTAAGTTTCCCCACTTTCCTGCGAAGTTCATTTTGTTGGTCTCTATTCCCCTTGTTGTTAGAGTGTCTCATCCTCAAGTCAATGTAGTCTCTGAGGGATATGTCCTGCTGGAAACCAGGCCTTGCATTGAGCCAATCTTGCCTAAACTAATCTTGCTGTTCCAACATAGTAAGCTCAGGATTAACCAATGCTTCAAGTCGGAGTGGAAAATTGGCCATAAGGGGCCTTGCCAAAGCTCCCTAGTTACCAACTCCTTGCTATCCTCCTCTATTTCCTTGCCCCATTTGATCCATTCTCTGTATCAATTCAGCTATCCGGTCATTAGTTGCCTGTTGTTGTTGTGCTGCCTTACTGTAACGTACTAACCCTTTCGTGAAGTAAAAATTTCTTAATTTTACACCAAACAAATAAAGATAATGAATAAATTGCCATTGTAATAAAAAATTTTCTTTTCTTTTAATTGAAAACATCACAACATGATACAATATATTTCAATAAATAATCTTTTCCTTTTCAAATAAACATTAGAGTAAGAAGACATACAAGTACAAACATAGCTCATGGAGCTTTTGAACGAAGAGTAGGAAGAAGGTCCAGGAATTCCCCTTTCAAATCTTGGTACTTCAGTAGCCTGCTGTGAAGGAGAAACATCACTCGGGCGCTTTTCTGCCAACCACGGACTTATAATGCGGTCCCCCGCACATCTATCATTCGATAGATGGCCGTCCCTTTGATGAAGAGATTGGTAGGGTAACCGATACTATTAACCAACTGAGCATAGTGTTGTGTCCTACATAACTAGATCCTGTGCAATACAGCATCCCTCGATCTAGAATGTAATACGGGATCACGGTGAACTGAGAGTGTAATCATCGCATAGTCTAAGTGGATGTTTTGTACATTACACTACTTTGGCCAAAGTGTTTCATACAGTATTTCTACTAAGGGTCATCTATCACATACACTATTCAGGGGCGATTTGACTTAGGGCTATCTTACACTACGCATAGGGTTTGTCCTCCAATGGATATTCCGTACCCCAGACATCCTACAACATAATAAACTACTAGAAATGAATCAGCATAACAAGTACTTCACAAGTTCCCTCCTATACTGGAAATCTTTATCCTAGGAGTATCACAAGCTCTTCTAAGTTAACCTAATAACTTAAGTTGTTGATCTTTACTTGACTCATGCCTTCATTTCAATCCTAGTATATAGTAACTAATGCAACCATATTCTCCTTATATGGAGATCATACAAACAATGCAGAATACAACTAGTATGCATCTTTTATCTTTAAACATTTCACTTCCTAGGCACAAACAAAAATAAAGTTCATGAAGCAATTCACTTCCTATGCACAAACAAAAATACAATTCATGAAGCAATTCACTATCTATGCACAAACAATAAATGCGATTTTAGAAGTATTCAAAAGTATAACTATAGAAATGGATAGTAGAAGAATATCCCATGCCTGTAGTTTTCTTTTCCACAGAATTTGATAACACAGCCTTCACTCTCAGCAAATTCCAGCACCTCAGACAATAGACAACTTCCTCTCAAGACTCCACTTTTCCTCACACAAAAATAGATACTCAAAACTAAGAATTACACACAGGTAATTAACAACAGGCATATGTTTTGGTATAAGATGCCTTCCCAAATGGGCACTCAGAAATAGATAATCAGACTGGTGATTGCTTTCAGCTGGTAAAAATATATGATGCTCAAATATCTCAATTATGGAAGAAAGGATTATGATTTCTATCTTAATTCACAGAGAAATGCGTATTTCAGAAAATATGAGTGAATGTGTATGGTGAATATCCCAAATGAAGTAGAATGGCAACTATTTATAGAGCTCAGCCTTCCTTCATTTTTGGCATGTGATTTGCCAACACTACCTGTTGTACCCAAAATAAATTTTTGGCATTTTGTATAAATTGAGCTAAATCTTGTTAAAATGCTGTCAAAAGTCTGTTTTAGGTCAAACCAAACATAGGGTCTTTGTGGGTTTCTGTCAAGGAACACATGTGCTAAATTCTAAAAATTTGAGAATTAGGGTTTTACGCCCCTATTTTCAGGGTAACCCCCGAAAATAGGACCTTCCCGGAAATGATTGAAAATGATTTTGATAGGATTAACTAACTTCACGATCACATTGGTCAAGTTAGAATCATCAAAAGACACGTTTTACTCTGGTGGGTCTATTTCTGTTTTTTAGGAACAAAGTTAGGAGCTCTGCAACCATTAATGGCAGATTGGCCAGTACCAGGTGTTGAAAGCTAAGCTTCAAAAGCTTCAACGATGCAACCATGGCGAAAAAGGTCTAAAAAGATGTTGTTTGATGAAGGAGATTTCTGAAACCCAAATAGGTCAAAATTTGACTAACTCTGGAACGTTACGAAGGAGAACGTTACGAAGGAGAAGTCAGTTCACAATGCGAAAAGAGCCTTTTTCAGAGAGGGGCGCCCTTGATTTTCAAGGGTCAAATACAGCCTGATGAATCATCCAAGGCAGTCCTCCTCGGTGTTCTCCTGCTGGCTTGACAACGAAGCAATCAGTAAGATCATCTGATAAGTTTATCACCGACAGTTGTCAGCTGAGCGAAAAGAGGTAGTTGACGAAGACATCAGAAACGGTGGTCGAAATGATCATCAAGGTGAAAAAAGCGCCCTTTCCAAGGAAAAGGGCCCTTCTTTTTGAGCCTTAAGATGTTGACAGATGTTAGAAGGCCTCCCAAGACAGTTTCCTTAGTCTAGGTCAATCACGACAACGTAGTTGCAAGCACAAGCATCAGACAAGTTAGTCACCAGATAATCAAGATCAAACTGGAGCATCTTTCAGGATGAAGATCACTATGCAAAAGGAAAAAGCGCCCTTTTCAATGAGGGGCGCCCTTGAATAAAGGAACCTTTCACTGACTTCTGGAAATTCAAAATCCAGTTATCTTTGGCAAAACGGAACTGGCTACCTAATGAGATATCAAACAAGATCATCTGATTCTCCGATCAACGGAAAGTCCAAATCAAGGCACAGGAAGTCAAAATAAAGAGTTTGAAAGAACAAATCATGAAAATGACTAAGGCATGAAAGAAAGCACCCTTTCTTGAGAAAGGCGCCCTCCTTTTCAAGGTCATAAACTCATCTTTCTAGCTTAGTGCCTCCTAGTGTAACGACCTTATTCCTAGCGTAAATTAAAATTTTCCAATTCTCACTTTAAACATGTAAAGGTAACAAGTAACAAAGACAATATAATAAATTTTTCCTTTCTTTATTGATAAATATGTACAAGTTACAATATATTTCCACATGAATTTCATTTTCATTGTAAATATAAATCAGAGTTCAAAAGTAATACAGTTACATACATAGCTCGTAAGCTTTTGCACAAATAGAAGTAAGAAGGTCTAGGAGTCCGTCCTTTCAAATCTTGGTACATCGGCTGCTTGCTGTGGAGGAGAAACATCACTCGGGCGCTTTTCCGCCAACCACAGACTTGTAATGCGGTCCTCCGCACACTTATCGTTAGATAGATGGCCCTCCCTTCGAAGAAGAGATTGGTAGGGTATTCTTTAACGATTACCAACTGAGCATAGTGTAGTGTCCTACACAACTAGAACCTTGCTATTTCACAATCTCGAACTAGTACTCGGATCACAATGAACTGATAGTGTAGTCTCAACTAACTCACGTCTATGTGGCAATCGTACCTTTCACTACTTTGGTCAAAGTATTCTCATTCAGTACTTCGAATGAAGGTCATCTATCATAAACACTACTCAGGGCCGATTTGACTTTGGGCTATCTTACTCTATGCGTAGGCCATGTCCTTCAATGGGTTCAGTTTACCCCGGACTTCCTACCTCAAACAGTCTACTAGAAATGAGTCAATAAACTAGTATCTAATATCCTAACTCCTGTTTCTGGAAATCTTTATCCTAGGAGTGAAGCTTTTCAAAGTTAACCTAATAACATAAGCTAGGATCATACTTAGCTTGACGACTTTTCGTTCCTAGAAGATAATATTTACTCTACGAATTCTCCATATACGGAGATCATACAAAATCACAAATTCAAGCAATTGCACATTCAATTCCTTCAAAGCATAATGCATATTAAGCTAAGCTATCCTTAAGCCCTTAAAACAATTGATTCCCTTCTTTTAACCACATTTTCTATAAAAACTTCTTTTAATCTATCAATAAACTATATTGACTTGCTCAAACATTTTCCCTTAATTGCATTGATATTCCTTATTCTTTTACCCTTCATTTATAATGAAAACCCTTAAGCATTTGTTCATTACAAGCTTATCAAAACAATATTTGATTGCTAAGAACAATTTACTTATATCATACCAATTGCAACCAGCAACTTAAGAATTAAAAGGTAGATCATTTAAGCAAAAATCCCGAATTTAGATAACATGCCTGTAAAATTGAGCTTCTCTCCAACACAGTTTTGGCAGCAGCTTTCAAATGAAGATTGCAGATTGTAGTTTTCCTCTTTCTCAAATATAGAAACTCTTTCCACAACTCTCTCCCTAAACAATATTTCTCCACTGGAAATTGCTATTCACTTTTCCCTAAAGACAATTTAGCACAGTCTAAAAATTGCAGCTGATACAGACTCTAATTCTCTCACTATAAAGATTATGATGCAATGCAGCATTAACAACTCTTAACAGCAGCTTGAAAACTTAAAATAACAACTCTCCAATATGCCAAAGTTAATTTGCACAAGATATCTTTCGAATGGATAGCAGGGGAGTATTTATAAGTCGTATAAGCAATAAAATCCTTTATTTTGGGCATGCAAAATGACAACCAGGCATGTTTACTTAGTCAAAACGTCACTTGGCATGTATATAAACCCTAAGTCATGTTTTAAAAGAGTGATTCGACCTCATTGAGCCAGCAATCAAAGAATTTTTCAACTCAAATCATCAAAAATGCCACCTACAGGTAACACGTCCTTTGCCAGTCGCATGAAATTAAATGACTTACTTGCTGCGTTTTAGGTCAAGGTTCTACTTGCTATAGCACAGAAATCTTGTTGCCATTTCCCTACTTTCAAGTTTGAAATCTTCTTCCTGCGTATTTGCTGCGCAGATAGTTTCCTCATTTTCACGGGAAAGTTCATATTTGTATTTCATTTTAATTTTTTTTAAAGTTTTGCATTCAAATATTTCCCTTTTTGAAAAGTTAGATCCTTTTTGCAATATCTTTTATGAGTTCCAATATTTCTAGCGGCTACTTTTCAAATATTTCCTTCCTTTATATATTGTGTTTTTTATCCTTTATAAAATAAAGTTCAATGTTTTATTCTTTTAAACATTTGCAAATATTTTCTTTTATTTAAATTTTTAATATTTAATATTCTATATTTATATATTTTATAATATATATGTATTTTATAAAATATTAATATATATAAATATATATATATATTTTTCCGACATTACTATCGTAATGTACATATATATATATTTATATATATGCATATATTAATTTAATATTTAATACATATATTTAGTACTTTATAAAATATACAAATATATAAATATTTATGCATTCATTTATGTATTTATGTATATATCATAAATTCTATGCACATTATTGATATATACATTTATACATAAATATATATGTAAATTTCCAAGACAATAATATTGAAATATTATCTATATCACAGATATTAGGCGGGATGTGTACGTATAAACATGCGTATTACCATATATACTTTTGTGTATACGTATGTATGCGTATATACATGTCGTCACGTGTATGAGCATATCCATCTACTTAACATACGCACGTATCGATATGTCTATTCATTTAGATACGTGTACACAATGTATACATGTGTATATGTATCCACTCGACCTTTAACACATATCAATTACATCGTTCACCACACAAAGGTCAAAGCACAATAAGTCAGACAAACAAGTAATCATCACTTGCAAAGCACAAGGAAGTAAACATAACTCCAAAAGCCTAAGGATGAATTATCTAGACCAACATAATTGACTTGGTTTCTTAGAACCTATACTGACGTGTGTGTATGCTCATTTGGTACTCGTTACTGCTTACCTGACCAAGCTCCTCCCCGAGTGATTTTCTCCTCTGCCTGGAGGATTGGTCCTCTTTCCTGCACACCATGACACAACAACGAGAGTCATATGCTCAAAACGAAGCAGAATACATGAAACATTTCAAAAGTTAGATTTTTCACAAATCAATAACCTTCTATTCTCCTTTATGCAGTATTTCACCAAGAATAACATCAAATGAAACAACATTCATATTGAAAACAAGGTACAAGCATCATTAATTCACCTCCAGAATTCACATTTACTCTATCTAGTGATGGTAAATTGTAACGTCACAATTTGGGATGTCACACCTAGGCACTTCTCTTCAGCTCAGACCCAGCTCAACAGTGAATGTACTAGCAGCTGCTCAGGATCAACAAATTAATCTGGATTCAGGATTCAACTAAGGTCCTTCAACAGAGAAAATAATGAAAAAGCTTGCAAAACTCAAAAGGGACGTCTAAAAGGGTCAAAGGCAAGTTTGTTGACTAAAAGTTAAGATATTTTGAGATAAACTTGGCCAACTCACTCCACGATCAATGGAAATCACCTTTTTGAACTTCAGATCAAGCCAAATCAACTTTTGATCATGAGTTAAGTTCCCAAACTTATGGATCTAAGGCTTGAGTCTATACTAAGAAGATGTAGGCGTCCCTCCTCATTATTTCATTGCAGGTTGATGATCAAGAACAACAATAAGCTCTCAAGGACGCCATTTTCAGATCTGGCCAAGGTTTTTGACCATTCTTCGATATTTCTTGAAGATCGGAAGCAGAAGAAGATTTCTAATCAGAGGCTGGATTCAGAGACATATTTTCTCAGGGAGTCTGATTAAAAAAAAAAACTTCCAATCCATCTTCTGTCTACTTCCTCTCTTCTTGTCTTAGGTTTTCTTGCATGTCACACAAAGCAGCAGGCTACCACAGATCTAATCAATTGGGCAGATTCAGAATAATTTTCCAGTGAAACCCATCTCGTTAGATTTTTCAGAATCACCAAACTTGCTGCCCCTATTTTTGGGGGTTTTTCCGAAAAAGTTTCAGGATCAAAATTCTGTGGAATTGGGTTTGTTCAACATTGAAGCACGAACAAAACCCATGTGGCAGATTTTTTTCCGGAAAAATACTTCTCGACAGGGCACTATTTTTAGGGGTTTTCAGAAGTTATTTGAACATATCCGTGTTTGTAGTCAACAGGCGAGTTTTTCTTCACGGAATGACAATTTGGCGTCCTTGGGCTCCAATTGAACAACCAGACCTTGCACCAGCGACTCTCCAACCAGATCTTACACATATTGCTAGAGAGCAAACGAATATCATTAGCAGTCTGCGGATTTTTATCTTTGAAAAGAATACATCACCCGCTCAGTGGAGAGCCGCAACATTTACTCTAGACGAAGAAGAAAGAAAGGCTGATCTTGCAGCCGAGAGGCCAGTATTACCACCTCTTGCATGGCAGTAAACTTCCTGGCTTACCAACTGCAAAGAGGTCATTCCAAGCACGGAGCCGCCAAAGTTACCAAAAGCAACAGTTTGTGCAAGAAGAGGAAAGCCACGTCATCAAAGCATTGACTATCTGGAGACGAAAGAAGTCAACACATGGATCGAGGAGCTATTGATAGGAGATGATGAGGTGTTAGGCACCAAAGAAGGACGTCCTACACTCTCCAAGTGACATTTATGATACTTGAGTTGACTTGATGCTTCTTTCCAAGTCAACTCAAGAAGGCATTAAATGTAGTTGGAGTTAACTTGATGCCCCTTTCTAGGTTAACTCCACATCCCACAAATCATGAGTTGTCAAATCCCACTGATTAAGGATGTCTAATTGACTTCCATAATTTGTGGATCTCAAATCTCCACTAAACGTGGATGTCTATTTTGGAGGGATACTTTGTATTAAAGTTCACCTTTAATTTACTTTCAGTCAACTGGAGTAGTTTCCAGTTGACTCTTTATTTAGTTTCAGTTAACTGAAATAGATTTCCAGTTAATTGTTTGTTCCCCTTTTTTAGGAATAAATCTTGCTAATTGATTGGCAAGAACTCATTGTTAACTCAAGGAGATTTTGGGGTTGCCCACTCCTTTGAGTTCTATAAATAAGAGCCTTGGGCTCATTGTTTGTTTAACCTTTACTTGCTATGCAAAATTGTTGCGCCATTGTTGCCAACAACTTTGAAAGCGAATATTTGTTCACTCTTGGATGAGAGTTCATTGGTTGATTGTAATTGTGCATGATTTCGTGCCTTTGTTGTCCCAATCTTTGTAATTCGTTGATGAAGCTTGAAGAAGAATATCAGAAGGCGCTTGCATTTTGATCTACCTATTTGAGTTCTTTCTACGTTTTGTGTTCAATAGCTTGTTGTTTCATTTCCCTCCTCGGATAGGGGTTCCTCCTCCTTGGATATTTGTCATTGGCAGTTATCGTTTGTTGTTGTCTAATGGATTGTCCTTCAACCTATACTTCGGATAGGGGTTTCTCCTCCTTGGCAGGTCTCAGATCCAACTTACTGTAAAGAGTGTTTGCTTGTACCAACCTTATCCCAGCATATATCCGAGAGTTCAGAGCCTCGACCATATTCTCAGGAGACAACGAATTCAGGTGATCCAACCAATCCATTCCCACTCCTATACCCTCATGCTCTGTTTACCTTGAGGATATTGGATAGATTAAAAGCTAGAACAGTCGTAGTTAAGATCTGCAGAAACCAGAGAAAAAGCTTAGCTGCGGCGCATTGTGTTTGTGCACCCTTGTGTCCTACCGCTAAGTACAAAAAGATAGGAACCTTTGTTTACCATTCCCTTCCTTACGCATTGCATTCAGCAGAGAGGGACTTCTCCTCTTTAAATAACGAAGAAGTGTTGCAAAACATTTGTAATAGCTGAACGTTTACAATCAGCACTCCAGAGGTGCTAATTTAAATGCCAACACTACCTTAAGACATTTTCAACCAGGAGGTGGCACTATCTCCATGCTATATTCAACAGTTTGCCAGGTGAGTCGTTCTCCAACAATTGACGGCAATATGGAGACTAATTCCATTGCACATGGTGAATTTAAATAAATTGACACCTACAGGTTCATTTCCCGGATGTGGTGCCAATTTCATAATATGGCGGGTAAGATATTTACAGTGAAAAAGTCATTTGATGATTAATGTACACATAGCCTATTAACCAGGTTGAATCGACAGAGCTCTCAGTTGCGTTGTACTTTGCCACAGACTTGGTCAATAATCAAATGCTTCAGTGTTTTCATTGCGCGCATAATACCAGGGCGCACACGACTTCTTCAAGTGCCGTTTGATTTATATTTTGTTTGCCATTGTATATCGATATATTATATCGATTCAAATATTAATTTGTTTCCATGCTCAAATGATAAGCTACAAAAATATTTTGATTTTCGTAAGATTTGATAATAAAGTATTTCAATTTCCATTGTCAAATGATAAATATTTCAATTTATTCGATTTCGATAGTTTGATGATTAATATTCAATTGAATATGAAATAATCCGATTCCCATAGTTGAGAGATAATATTAAATATATATATTTAAAGTACCAAATAATAAACATATATATATGTGTGTATTATTTGGTACTTTATATAATACACACACACACATATATATGTGTGTGTGTGCATTATTTGGTACTATATATATATCGTAAGCCAGTCAACATATCCGATATGTATATATAAATATATATGTATATGTAAATTCGTCAGGCAATAATATTATAATATTATTAATATCCACATAATATAGGTTGTGTGCATACATGTATATACCTACATATATACCTCTATGGACACGTATGTGTAGGTATACCATATCGATGCATCTGTATGAGCATATCCATTTGCTAACATACGCTTGTATCGATATGTATATACATATGGATACATGTATATACTATATATATGTATATATGTCCACTCCCTATTCATTCGTATGAGCATATCCATTTGCTAACATATGCTTGTATCAATATGTATATACATATGGATACGTGTATATACTATATATATGTATATATGTCCACTCCCTATTCACTTACATCCATTTACGTTACCATCATAATGATCGTAATACCACAAGACAGATACACAGATAAACATCACTCTTAAAAGCGTACAAAAGTAGACAAGACTCCTAATGCCAATATACAAGCTATGGATGACTTACCTATAACCAACATAACTGACCCAGTTCACTCAATCTAAGGTGATGTGTGTGTATGCTCAGATAATTCACTTTACCAGTTAACCGACCAAGCTCCTCTCCCGAGTGATACTTCCCCTCCGCCTGGAGAAATGGTTCATATACTTGCATTCATTGACATAATCTCATGGCAGTCACATGTTCATAACATTAGCAGTGTACATAAACATCTCAAGTTAGAATAACATGATTCAATAACCTTATAATGCAATATTTCACCATGGATAACATCAATTGAAGCAACATTAAATGAGACAATCATTAAATGTGAAAACATTCATATTGATAAAACATATTTTATTCATTCTCTGAATTCTCTTTACAATCATTTAACCGTATGTAGTACTAATACGTAGTAGCCATACAATCGGGGTGTAACACCTACCTTGTCCCCTAACCAGAGCATCAACCTATCTGGAGGTCCATCATTCCTCTCACCTTCACCACTCCTGTCTCCAATGTTTGCAGTATTAGAAGACCCACTGGATGATGATTCTGTTCACTGCCCTTCCTCTGATGGCGACCAATGTTCCCAACAATCCTCTTCTCTTTTCCTCAATCTTTCTCGGCACCTTCTTTCACGGTCACTAATGCTCATAGATATGTTTTACCCACTGGTTGGCAGGATGAATTGCGCTCTGATACCCAAATATATATTTTTTTCTCTGTTTGTCCCCTTGCTGTTATAGTTTTCTGAGTATGTTTCCTCTTTTTTTTTTCTCATGAGTTTGTCATTGTCTCAACATGCAAATGATAGATACAGTACATATATGCAGAAAAATATCAAAGAGAGGACTGCTTGCAAAGATTACTTTCAAGAGACAAATCTTAGATTCTTTATCAGTTTTTTTGAGTTTACAAAATTGCATCAGACTTCTTAACAAGTAAATCAGACTCAGGAAGGTTTATATCAGACCTGGAAAAAGGCATCAAACAGCTTCTAAACTTGCAATGAACTAAACTACAATGACCAGCCACGTACTCCTTTCTTCTCCAATGCCACTGACCCCTGTTTTCAGTCTTCAAAATGATGAAATAAGACCAAAATGTCAACAGGTCTGCACTGTGCAAGCCACCCAGCAGCTGTTATGCATAAGCTTGCCCCCAAATCAACTCCAGCGGCTGCTAGAAAGAGCCCTAATCTCCACACAAGGAAGGCGGCCAGAAGCAGCAATAACCAGCATGAAGAAAACTGAGATTTCTCACCAGCCAAGCCATCCACACTAGACAAGTTCGATCTTCTCTTAAAATTCCTAAACTCACTTAAAAAATAGTAAATAAATGCTCTTTAGAATCGCCAAGGAAGTAGCTTTTCAATGATGCAATACCCTTTTTGATATTTTGATTCTTCACCAAGATATGAGCAGAAAGGTGAGTTCATGTCAATGAAATAAGTGCCCAGAAAACTGATAATAAACACTCCAAAACTCCAAGTAATCCATACCAAACTGTAGGAAGCAATCACCAACCAAAAACCAAACTGAAAGCCTTCAGAAGAACTGGAAAATCTTCATATTTCTCACCCAGATGTGATTCCTAAGTGAAATCACCAATCACCAGCTTGAGTAGGTCTCTCACTGCTGAAACTGGTCTTAGACAATGAGGGTTTTCATCCTCAAATTCATTTCTCAGTCCTCTGGTATCAAACTAACAGAACCTCCCTATTAGTTTTAGACCAGAAATGAAGATAATCAGCAATAAAAAATAATGAACAATAGAACACAGCAAATACCCTTGGAAAACCCTCCTTCTTGAGGGAGAAAAACCCAGCCAAAGATATATCTCTTATATTAGAATGAAAAAGAGCAGAAATCTGCTTTACAACTTTGCCCAAAGACAAGGCCGATCCAATGTAATGAGAGATAGCACCTCTCCTAGGTGCGAATATACAAATAATATGATTTCTCCTTGATAACAATCAACTTGATGCAAAATGTCAATCTGCTGCAAATGTTCGATCTCCTCCTTGAAGTGCGAACTTATATTGAATGAATTGAATTACCAAATGAATGAGAATCGCCTTGTATATATACACATCAAGACGTCTTTTCATGTAGGGTCGGCCTCTTTCACAAAATGAGACGACTTTTTATTGAGTCGGCCTTGAAAATAAATAAATTAATATTTAAATAGCAAGTCCGACTTGCCTTTGCATTTATTTATTATTTATTATTTAACTTCGAGAGAGAAAGAAATCTCCCGCCACTATAACATCAACATTCCCTCTTAGCTAGGGAGATATCTTTCCAGATATCCATGTCATGGAGTCTGTCAACATGACACCCACAATGGCTACACCCATTTGTGGAAAAGAGTTCATCACGAAGTCTCTCAACGTGATATCGTCATGGAGTCACTAAACATGACGTCCACCATGGGTATTCCCATGTGTGGAAAGAAACATGTGCACAAGTGCCCATCACAGAGTCTCTCAACGTGATGTCATCATGGAGTCTCTCAACATGACGTCCACCATGGCTACTCCCATGTGTGGAAAAACACAAGTACAAAGGGTTCATCACGGAGTCTCTCAACGTGATGTCGTCATGGAGTCTCTCAACATGACGTCCACCATGACTACTCCCATGTGTGGAAAGAAACACATCTCCGTCTCAGAGATGGACGAGGGCTTTCATCTCATATTTCTCCATCTCAGAGAAATATGCATTCTAGCAAAGATCATTGATGCTGAGTCTCCCTTTCAGCAAGGGCGACATTCTTTACTACTCCAAGCTTGTCTTGAAAAATATGCAAACTTCACTCTGGAGAGAGGCTTGGTGAGAATATCAGCCGTTTGATCATTAGTGCAAATATACTTGAGTTGAATTGCTTTCCTCAGCACCATATCTTTGGTGTAATGATATTTGATCTCCACATGTTTAGTCCTATCATGAAACACTAGATTGACAGAGAGCTTCACACAACTTTGATTGTCACAATGAATCACAGTCGGCTCCAATGTTTGCCCAAACAATCCTGCAAGAAATTTTTGAAGTCACATTGCTTCTCGAGCTGCTACACATGCTGCAATATATTTAGCCTCTGCAGTGCTTAGTGCCACAAAAGTTTGCTTCCTGCTACACCAAGAAATCATGGCAGACCCCAAACTGAAGCAACATCCAGAGGTGCTCTTCCTATCAGTTAGACTCCCGGCCCAATCGGAATCAGAATAGCCCCTTAACTTCATATCTTCATAGGAAGTATATCTCAAGCCATATCCCACTGTGCCACGCAAGTATCTCAAGATATGCTTTGCTGCAACTAGATGAATTTTCCTTGGCTCACACATGAACTGACTGAGAGCGCTCACCGCATAACAAATGTCTAGTCTAGTATTGACTAGATACATCAATGATCCAATCAACTGTCTGTACATGGTGGGATCTACCAAATATGAACTAGTTGCAGAGTCACTCAACTTCTTGAAGTTTGTCTCCATAGGTGTAGACATGGACTTGCAATCCATCATCCCAAATCTCTTCAAGATATCTATGGTGTATTTCCCTTGACTTAAGATAATCTCATTGGGTCTTTGCCACACTTCCAGTCTTAGGAAGAAATGCATAAGACCAAGATCCTTCATCTCAAACTCGGAGGCTAACTCTTTCTTGCATTTGACAATGAGATACTCTACTGCAGTGAGAAATAAATCATCAACATAAAGAACCAATATTAAAGCCTCACCATCAACTACCTTGAAGTAAAGATTGGAATCTGCATCATTCTTGGAGAATCCCAAGCTCATCAAATATCGATCAATCCTTTCATACCATGCACGAGGTGCCTGCTTAAGGCCGTATAATGCCTTCTTCAATCTGCATACATGAGACTCCTTCCCATGAATCACAAAACCATTTGGTTGCTCAATGTACACTTCTTCAATCACACCATTAAGAAATGCAGTCTTTATGTCCATTTGATGTAGCTTCTAGCCTTTAGCAGATGCAATAGCAATAATAGTCCTGATAGATGTATATCGAGCAACATGAGCAAAAGTCTCCTCATAATCTATTCCTTACTTCTGAGAGAATCCTCTTGCCACAAATCTTGCTTTGTACTTCTCAATGCTACCATCAGCTGCATGCTTGATTTGGAAGAGCCACTTGGAAGACACAACTGATTTCCCTTCAGGTCTTGGTACAACATCCTAGACATCATTCTTGATGATAGACTGATATTCTTCTGTCATTGCATCTCTCCATACTTGCTGGTTGGATGCTTCCTCAAAACTAGTAGGCTCAGAATCAATGATGTGACTCATCAATGCCACATAGCCTGGAAACTTCTGCGGTCTCGTGCTTTCCCTAAAGGTGCCTCGAGGAGCTGCATACTTTTCTGCGTCTTGCATAGTTTGTCTAGCCTATAGAGGTCTCTTTCGACCTATAGCAATATCTATCGGCCCATCAGTTGGTTCTATGGGATCAACTAGATCAATAGTCTCTTCTGGTTCATTAGACTCCCTCTGAATCTCAGGAGTATGATCAGGAGAAATGTCCATATCTTGAGGTGTCTCCTGTTCTTCACTGTCTATTTCCATGTAAGACCCTTTAGATCTTTTGAAGGCTACTTCCTCTTCGAAAGAGACATCCCTGCTGATCTCAATCTGTTTCTGCCTTGGAATATAGATCCTATAGGCCTTTGAAGACTCACTGTAACCCACAAATATTCCTTTCTTTCCTGATGGTTCTAGCTTATATCTTTTATCCTTACGCACATGAATATAAACAGGACAACCAAAAATTCTTAAGTGACTAACCTCAAGTTTCACACCTGTGAAGGCCTCTTCAAGAGTCATGTTTTCCAATATTCGATGAGGGCTTCGGTTCTGAACATACATTGCAGTTCTGGAAGCTTCTGCCCAAAGGAAGGTTTGTAAATATTGATCATGAATCATAGCTTTGGCTGCCTCAACTATGGATCTATTCTTTCTTTCGGCAACTCCATTTTGCTGAGGGTTATACAGAACATAGAACTCCCTCTTGATCACTGCCTGAATGCAGAAATTACGGAAACCTCCAGAAGTGTATTCTCGTCCATTATCAGATCTCATAACCTTGATCTTTTTCCCGGACATATTTTCAACTTGAGCCTTGAATTCTTTGAATCTATCAAGTACTTCAAACTCTTTAGACTTCAAAAAATAAATCCAAATCTTTCGAGAATAGTCATCAATGAAAATCACATAATACCAAAATCCACTGAAAGATGCCATAGACATTGGACCACATAAATCAGAATGAACAAGATCTAAAATTCCTTTTGATCTACTATCACTAGTATGAAAAGGACCCTTAATATTTTTACCCAGTGCACAGCCTCTGCAAATGCCATCGTGCTCCTGACTGAGCTTCAATAGACCAGTAACGATCTTCTCCATAGATGGAAGAGCTTTGAAGTGTAGGTGAGCAAGTCTCTTGTAATGTCCCCTCTCTAGACAGTTCTCGGGAACAGTGTGTTAGCCCTTTATTGGACCCTTGTGGGCTAGCCGGGTGGTTAGAGGGTCAGTGGTACTTTCTGGAGAGTTTGATCGTTCTGGTTTTTAGAGCCCAGTGATTGGTTCACAGCAGGCATTGGCAGTGCAGGAGTCGACAGCTTCTGACGGCACAGGATTATATGGTGTTTTGAGTGAGTTATGGGTTTTTAAGTGATATTAAATATTAATTGATTTAATATTTAATTATAAAGTCAAATTGACTTTATATTTTAAAATCACTTAAATATTCTCTAAAAGTGATTTAATATTTTAATCACTTAAATTGTTAAAGTGCGCCCAAGTATTTAAGTCAAATACTATTGAAATGACTTAAATATTATTTAAAAGATTTAAATCTCCAAAAGTGGCGTATCTTTCTTGGGATTCGTGCCTTTGCATAAAAGGGCATTTTTGGCAATGAGAAACTCGCCTTTTGACAATTTCGACTTTGCCTTGTGCTATTTCCTGTGCATTCTCCTGTGATCAGGGTTTGAACAATCTTCTATTGAAGAACGATACCTCTTCAGTGTTGAGCACTCTTGAGATTGTGAAAGATCAATCGAATCAGTGCAGTTGAGAGCTTCATTCAGAGGTTCTACAGCCTTAAATCAGAGGTTTATTATTCAGTATTCAGTTATTGGCAGCACAGAAGAGGGTTACTTCATCCAGAGGCGCCACCTTCATCAGATCTGTGGCTCCAGCAGTGTTACTACATCACTTTCTCCTTGGCCGTACATTTGCATTGAATTTTGTGCCCTTTTGGAGGATGGCGTGTGAAGCTAGAAGCTAGGGCGCTTCCTTTTTGGCACTTGCTTGAGCTTCATCATGGGCGGCTACTATCATCATCTCATTGTATCTAGTTTTTGAGTGGGAGAAGTTGCTTCTGGAGGCTGGGCGTCCACATATGCCTGTTTTCTCCATTTCTGGCTGGCAAACTGGCTTATTTCTTTAATTAAATAATCTGGAGATATTCTGGTATGTTTATCATTTGCAATCTATTTGTTACAGTTAAATAGTGTCTTCTATACTTTCATTCTGAAGAAAATAGTGCGAATTTTCATTTTATGAGCATTTATGCTGTGTGGCCCTTCTCTTCTGTCTATCAAACTTTCTCTAAAAAACTAAAATAACACTAAAAAGACTTAAGAAATATTGGGGTTTGAGTAGAGAGCCAGCAGGGCTCATCACATCTCCTATCAGAGCTCTGATCCTGCCAGCCTGCAGGGTTAGCAGTCTTTATGCGGCCTCACCAGAATAGATTTGACAGGTACTACTCACGCAGGGGTCCTGGTTTGCAGAGAAGTACTTTTGAACCTTTTTCAGCATTTCCATTTGACGAACAGGAAGAAGAATTAGGCTTTGATAACATGGCTAATAGGGATGCTGAAGGATCTCGCAGGAATCATCTTGATGATGAGGACAGGGAAGCTAGAGATGTGCTTAGAGGCATGGTGGCAGGCCAAGAACAGGTGGCGACTATTCTCCAACAACTCAGCACAAATGTCCAAAATTTAGCAATGAATAGAGCTCAGAATCTTGATCGAGATCAAGAAGGCAGTATTCACAGAGAGCCTCAGAGAGTCATAGCTCCAACACGCGCCTTTGAGAGGGCTACATGTCCTACTTTTACCAGAAATGACGCTGAGGAAGAGGATGAAGTTGAACAGGGTGGTGAGATAAATTTTGCAGATAACATCATGGTTATGCATGATGAATGGGATGCATTGCCACCGAGAGTTAAGGAGCACCTTAACTTCGATAGATTCATGAGCCAGAAGAGAGAACACACCAGAAGCAGGAATGACAGGAGGCCTAGACACAAGCAAAATGATCTTAGACAGGCTACCAATAAGCTCACTTTGGCGAATTTGATGGCAGTGGTAGAGTTACAGCACGTGCCTGGGTCAGTAAGCTTGACACATTCTTGACACTACGTCCCATGCCTGAGGAAGATGCCATTCGATTTGCAGCACTTCACCTTGATGGTGTGGCACATGACTGGTGGATTCATGGCATGGCTACTCTTCACCATGACAGGATTATCTCGTACCAGGAGTTTACTGATAGACTGGTAGAGAGATTTGATAGACGTGATCCTGAGCTATTCTTTAGAGATTTGGCACAACTGAAACAGTTAGGTAGCTTGGAATCGTACATTGGAGAGTTCCAAAGACTATCTGTGATGGTGACAGGAATCTCAGAGAGAAGGCTGATCATATTGTTCATTGAGGGTCTTTTCGAGCCCATGAAAGGTTGGATAAAAGCATTTGATCCACCTACTTTACAGGAGGCCATGAGGAAAGCTCGCAGCATGGAGCTATCTACACCTCGTAAGCCATTTGGCTCGAAACCTACTACCTCCTATATAGAGAACAAATCAGATCCGAAGAAGGCTGATAATGCAGATCAAAAGAAGAAATTTGCAGCCCCTTTAGATCGAGAAACAATGAACGATTTACGAAGAAGAAAAATTTGTTTTTACTGCAAGGGTCCGTATGACTTTAATCATGATTGTCCCCTCAAACCTAAAGGGCAAAACAGGCACATGGAGTGGTTTTATGAGGGAGAAGCGTTGACTGATTTTTCTGATCAGCAAGCTCCAATCTATGATACAGATGGAGAAGAGTCAGAAAACGAGGCAGAAATTGTAGTAGAAACAGAATTACAGGAGGCTCATATGTCCAGCATGCAGAGAGAGGGATCTTTCAGACTCCGTGGGATCCTAGCTGGTCAAAGGGTCATATCTCTTCTAGATATAGGTGCAACCCACAACTTCATCGATTCACGGTTGGTGGAGAAACGGGGAATTCAAACTCAGCAGTTTGAAGGCATACGTGTGAAGGTTGCAGATGGATACACTCTCAACTGCGAGAGGATGATACCTGACTTGCCTTTGAAACTCAACAATTTCGAGTTTAAGGCAGATTTTTATGTTGTGAACATGGGAGGAACGGATATAGTTCTTGGCATGAAGTGGCTTCATGCAATAGGAGAGTTCACGCTTAATTTGCGTGACATGGAGATGAAATTCAGCATAGATGGCACAAATCATATTCTAAAAGCCATCAAGGACAGCAACCTTAGAGAGATTTCACTTCGAAGAATGGAACGTTTGATTCGTCACGATATGGTAGAGTGGGCTGCTGAGTGCAAGCTAATGCCTTCACAGTTGGAGCAGCAAGCTTCTTCTTACCATCCTGATGTGCAGGAACTTCGAATCAAACATGCGAAGGTTTTCAGTGCAATTCCACCAGGCAGACCTCCTGATAGAGGTATTGAGCATATTATAGAGCTGGATGAGGGCACGAAACCGATCATGATTACTCCTTACCGACACCCCAAGCGTTTGAAAGATGAGATTGAGAAAACTATTAAGGAGCTTTTAGCTATGGGGCACATTAGGCCGAGTAAGTCACCCTTTGCTTCATCAGTTGTTTTGGTGAAGAAAAAGGATGGTACACTCAGAATGTGTATTGACTACAGAATGCTCAACAGGAAAACTATAAAGAACAGGTATCCTATCCCACGGATAGATGAGTTGATAGACGAGCTTCATGGAGCTTGCTACTTCTCAAAGATTGATTTGAGAACAGGTTATCATCAGATCAGAGTCCGAGAGGAGGACATAGAGAAAACTGCATTCAGATGTAGCAGAATATGCTAAGGACCCATGGGCTTCTAGCATAGTAGATGGAACAGTACAGGATGACAGGTATTCACTTGTAGATGATCTTATCATTTAAAAAGGGAGGATTTTACTAGTTCCAGGTTCTGAGATGAGGGACAGAGTATTGAGGTCATTCCATGATTCACCCATGGCAAGACATCTCGGTTACTTTAAGACCTACAGGCAGGTACGGGAGAGATTCTCTTGGAAGGGTCTCAAGTCTTATGTTCTCCAGTATGTCAAGGAATGTCTTGTTTGTCAGTAGAACAAGCAAGAGCATACATACCCTGCAGGTTTACTTCAGCCGCTTCCTATTCCTGAGAGGAAGTGGGAATGTTTGTCCATGGACTTCATTGCGGGCTTGCCAAAAGCTCAAGGGAAGGACAGCATTTTCGTGGTGGTAGATCGATTGACGAAGTATGCACACTTCTTCGCAATCACTACTACACACACGGCTACCCAGGTGGCAGATTTGTTCTTCTGAGAGGTATTCAGGCTGCACGGTTTGCCTCGGAGTATTGTCAGTGATAGGGACAGCAGGTTTATGAGTAACTTCTGGCAGGAGTTATTCAAACTTTGCGGGACAGAGCTCACTCTGAGTACCAGCTACCACCCCCAGACTGATGGGCAGACTGAGATAGTCAACAAATGGGTGGAAGGGTACTTGCGAAATTATAGTTCAGGGCAGCAGAAGGCATGGGTGAGGTGGTTATACCTTTGTGAGTATTGCTACAATACCACCCATCACATGAGCATCCAGATGACACCTTACCGAGCATTATATGGATATGATGCTCCGAGCTTTCTAGACTTATTGCTGAGTGACAGTAGAGTTCCCAGTGCTGGTGATTTATTACAGGAGAACCAGGATATTATGAGAGCACTCAGAGAGAATATACAGAAAGCCCAAAATCAGCAAAAGCAATATGCTGATCAGAAACGAGTGGAGCGGTCTTTCGAGATCGATGATTTGGTGTACTTGATGCTTCAGCCTTATAGGCAGTCCACCCTTCGTAAGAAGGGCGCCGAGAAACTTAAGCCGCGATACTATGGACCTTTCAGAGTTGTCAGACGTGTCGGTGAAGTGGCTTATGAGTTAGATCTTCCGGTGGATAGTAAGGTTCACAATGTGTTCCATGTGTCGCGCCTCAAAAAGGCGTTGGGACAACATGTGATTCCTTCTATTGATTTGCCACCCCTGGATGATGAGGGGAAATTGATTCTGATACCTGAGGCCATTCTGGATTACAGAGAGCGTCATCTTCGGAGGTGGGTTATCAGGGAATACTTGGTAAAGTGGAGGGATCTACCGGCAGAGGATGCTACTTGGGAGAGTGACAGTATTCTTCAGCATCCGGCTTTGAGTTTGCTTGTGGACAAGCAAATTCGGGGAGGGCGGATTGTGATGTCCCCTCTCTAGACAGTTCTCGGGAACAGTGTGTTAGCCCTTTATTGGACCCTTGTGGGCTAGCCGGGTGGTTAGAGGGTCAGTGGTACTTTCTGGAGAGTTTGATCGTTTTGGTTTTCAGAGCCCAGTGATTGGTTCACAGCAGGCGTTGGCAGTGCAGGAGTCGACAGCTTCTGACGGCACAGGATTATATGGTGTTTTGAGTGAGTTATGGGTTTTTAAGTGATATTAAATATTAATTGATTAATATTTAATTATAAAGTCAAATTGACTTTATATTTTAAAATCACTTAAATATTCTCTAAAAGTGATTTAATATTTTAATCACTTAAATTGATAAAGTGCGCCCAAGTATTTAAGTCAAATACTATTGAAATGACTTAAATATTATTTAAAAGATTTAAATCTCCAAAAGTGGCGTATCTTTCTTGGGATTCGTGCCTTTGCATAAAAGGGCATTTTTGGCAATGAGAAACTCACCTTTTGACAATTTCGACTTTGCCTTGTGCTATTTCCTGTGCATTCTCCTGTGATCAGGGTTTGAACAATCTTCCATTGAAGAACGATACCTCTTCAGTGTTGAGCACTCTTGAGATTGTGAAAGATCAATCGAATCAGTGCAGTTGAGAGCTTCATTCAGAGGTTCTACAGGCTTAAATCAGAGGTTTATTATTCAGTATTCAGTTATTGGCAACAGAAGAGGGTTACTTCATCCAGAGGCGCCACCTTCATCAGATCTGTGGTTCCAGCAGTGTTACTACATCACTTTCTCCTTGGCCGTACATTTGCATTGAATTTTGTGCCCTTCTGGAGGATGGCGTGTGAAGCTAGAAGCTAGGGCGCTTCCTTTTTGGCACTTGCTTGAGCTTCATCATGGGCGGCTACTATCATCATCTCATTGTATCTAGTTTTTGAGTGGGAGAAGTTGCTTCTGGAGGCTGGGCGTCCACATATGCCTGTTTTCTCCATTTCTGGCTGGCAAACTGGCTTATTTCTTTAATTAAATAATCTGGAGATATTCTGGTATGTTTATCATTTGCAATCTATTTGTTACAGTTAAATAGTGTCTTCTATACTTTCATTCTGAAGAAAATAGTGCGAATTTTCATTTTATGAGCATTTATGCTGTGTGGCCCTTCTCTTCTGTCTATCAAACTTTCTCTAAAAAACTAAAATAACACTAAAAAGAATTAAGAAATATTGGGGTTTGAGTAGAGAGCCAGCAGGGCTCATCACATCTCCTATGCCATAACTCACTCGAATTGGTAGTCGTGCAATAATGCCTGAATTGGATGGATAGAAAGTCTGTATAGGCTCTCTTGATGAACATCAATCACACTAGCTGTTTTGATACTAGAGTTCTTAGGCCAAGCAAGAACTTCCCCTTCAGAAAAGGCAACTTGGTACCCTTTGTCCTCCAATGTTGAAATTGAGACAAGATTTCTTTTGATTCCTGGTACAAACAAGACATTACTCAAATGAAGAGGGATGCCAAAATCTAGATGAAGAGAGGTGGCTGAAATATTCCGAGCCAAATTTTTTCAAATTTTCAATTGCAACAAGCAGAGCAATCCACAGTCGTTAGGGTTAGCTCTAAACCAGAACGATACTGAAACAACTCTAACCAGAATGTACGCCAGGATCCCGATGAGGGCAAGGTGTGAGCATTGGTCAAAGGATCTAAATGCAAAAACAGAACTCGAAGGAACTCTAACCAAGAATGGCGCCGATGATGGCGAGCATATGGTCAGAGGATCTTCTACCACTACAAGTACTGAAAGGGAACTCAACACCAAGTATGTGCTACCCAATCCAGTATGGAGTTGAGGCGACCATATGGCGGAGTGCTAAGAATTACAATGCTTTGAAGGGAAATAAGCTAGAATGCTGAAGTAACTCGACACCCAGAATGTGCTTTCTAACCCGGAGGGGGAAAGGAGCTACCATAGGGCGGAGATGTAAGATATTACAAAGCAATTACAGAATGTAAAGCATGAGTGTTACAAATCATGAAAAAGCAGGATTAAAGAACTGCTGTCAGTACTACTGCCAGCTTACAATAATTATGAATCCCTGCAAGATCAATATTAGAGCTCTTCAAAATTGTTGCAACAACAAGGAACCTTTTACAAAGCCTTTAATGATTTCTTAACTCCGATCCAAGGAAGAAAATGCAGATTTCTTAAATCTGGTTATGACAGACCTGCACTTAAAATAAATAACCAGCAACACAGAAATTCAATGAATAGCTCAAAACTCCCTCAACTCTCACTCAAATTGTCTCAAATCTGATGCAATAGACCCTCAAAATGATGGCGCCTAACTTAGTAATAAGAAATGGCATCTAAAAATGGTTATTAATTACTGACACGAATCCCAAGGCACTCCAGAAAGTACGGCCTTCAAGGAATGACGAATTTGCATTATAAAATCATAAACTTCGTATTAAAATCTGCAAATATTCATGAAGGGGCGCCTCCAACAGGGAAACACAATGAGACAATACCCAGAATGAGAATGTTTAAGATTTGAGACTTGTGAGCAGAAATATACATTCAGCAGTCATGACCAGCAACTCTGGAATTGACAGGAAATGATAAAACTCAACTACGAAGGATAGGAAACCAACTATAACTGAAAAGACAAATCAATAACACTCAAACCTCTCAACTAGTTGCTGTCTTTCAAGCAAGAAGAAGAGCCAAGCTAGGAGGCCTTCATTCCTCGAAGCAATCCCAAAGCCAATCTGGCAGCATAACATTCCTGTAGACAAAAGATAATCTCAATGATAACCAATGGCCTCCTTTTATAATTTTCAGATGATCTTTCTCGAAACCCTAAACTTCCTTTTCGAACCAAACCCTAATCCTCCAATAGAAGGCGTCCCACTTTTCCAAGCAAACTTTGACTTTTAATAATACTTTATTTCCTTCTTGAAATTGGCGTCCAATTTGAGCTTGGGTTAATCTTTACTTTATAAGAAATATAATTAATTTCTTTCAATGAGGCGCCCACCCATAAAGACATCTTTTAAAACAACTTAAAGTGACGAGCTAGGCCAAGGGGGTCAATGTTAAAATATAACATTAAAACATGACTTTAATTAAATAATTCGACTTATCTCTCCAATTGTGCCCCGAAGCCATAAATGAGCAAGCCAACTGATCAGTCTGAAGTAGAAAGTCAACCATGCCGAAACCAACAGGAACACTGCCAGAAATAGAATTTACTAAAAATAGTAAATTCCTGAAGATGCTCAGAATGTCAAGAAGAACATATCACCCAGAAAGAATCCGCCATTGAATCAACCAACCTTGAGCAAGAGCATCCTTCAAAACAAGAAACCCTAATTTTACCTTCCGAGTAGCCTACGGGTCTCCAGAATAGGCCAACGTTCACTAGAAAGATCATGCTCGAGAAGGGGACATTACAGTGGCCCCAACACCTTTCACGGAATAACAAGCATCATCTCTGATTATCGCTTGCAAGTTGGTTTCTCTTTCTACCAAGTGTGAAAGATGCTCTCGATATCCTGTAATGTGTCGTGAAGCACCACTATCAATCAACCAAGTGTCACTATCGGTTGGAACATTGCTTGAAAGAGCGAAGATGAATAACAAGCATCATCTCCGATTATCACTTGCAAGTTGGTTTCTCTTTCTACCAAGTCTGAAAGATGCTCTCGATATCCTGTAATGTGTTGTGAAGCATCACCATCAATCAACCAAGTGTCACTATCGATTGGAACATTGCTTGAAAGAGCGGAGATGAATAAAAATCCCCTTGAGTTGTCTCTAGATTCCTTTTGAGGTGACACATCATCAACATTTGCAGCAAAAGCATGTTGCTTTGGTCTTGTTATGCAATCTCGAGCATAGTGACCATACTTGTCACATCTGAAACATTGAATGTAAGAGAGATCCTTCTTCTTTGGTTCAGGAGCAGAATCTGATTTTTTGTCTCTATTCCTCTTGAAATTGCCTTTTCTCCCTTCTCTTCCTTTGCTTCTGGAAGTTTGAGCAGCAAGGACATGGTTTTCTTCATTATGAGAGCTTCGTGCATTTCCTCTTGCTGCCAACCTGGATTCCTCTTGAATTCAATCAGCTCGAAGACGATCAAACTTGGGCAATTTAGATCTTCCACTAATGCTTTGGATAAAGGGCTCCCAAGATTGAGGAAGACCATTCAGTGCCAACATAACCAGGTCTCTATCTTCAACTATATCTCCAATGGCACATAGCTGATCTCTCAACTCAGTAATCTTCATGAAGAAGGAGATGACTGAATCTCCTTTAGCCATTTTTATATGATGGAGCTGTTGTGTCAAGGCAAGAGCTCTGTTGGTATTGTTGATCTCATACAATCCTTGTAGAGTCTCGAACATGTCTTTGGTTGTCTTCATCTTGGAGATAATTGGCACTAGATGATCCTTCACGGATTCTATCAAGATCTTCCTAGCCTTAGTACCATTCTTCTTACATTGAGTTTTCTTAGCATCATCGGATGGCTCGGGCACATCATTCTCCACGAAGTTTAGAAGATCATTTTTTTCTAGTGCAATAAGAACTCTGAATTTCCAAGAGGTGAAGTTTGATGCACCATCAAATCTATCTTCAACCTTGACTCCGTTCACCATTTTTCGATGCTTGGATAGACTGCCCTAGATAAGAAGAAGACTTCGCTGCTTGAACAAATCTGATATGATCTTGCTTAAACCCGCTCTGATACCATGTTAGTTTTAGACTAGAAATGAAGATAAGCAGCAATACAAAATAATGAACAATAGAACACAGCAAATACCCTGGGAAAACCCTCCTTCTCAAGGGAGAAAAACCCAGCCAAAGATATATCTCTTATATTAGAATGAAAAAGAGCAGAAATCTTCTTTACAACTTGGCCCAAACACAAGGCTGATCCAATGTAATGAGAGATAGCACCTCTCTTAGGTGCGAATATACAAATAATATGATTTCTCCTTGATAACAATCAACTTGATGCAAAATGTCGATCTGCTGCAAATGTTCGATCTCTTCCTTGAAGTGCGAACTTATCTTGAATGAATTGAATTACCAAATGAATGAGAATCGCTTTGTATATATACACATCAAAACGTCTTTTCATGTAGGGTTGGCCTCTTTCACAAAATGAGACGACTTTTTATTGAGTCAGCCTTAAAAAAAATTTAATATTTAAATAGCAAGTCCGACTTGCCTTTGCATTTATTTATTATTTATTATTTGAATTCAAGAGAGAAAGGAATCTTCCGCTGCTATAACATCAACACTCCCTAAGTCGTCAAAACATTCATAGAAGAAAATGAACTCCGAATGAACTTTTTAAAAGATGTCTCTTCAAATTAGGGCAACCAAGATCACCCTAAAACCCAACGCCACTTTACATTAGCATTTGATTTTTAATTTATTTTAATTTCTGCCTTCATCTTAGCTTGGGCGCCCGGGACATAAGAAGCTTTTAAAATGATATATTTTTTAAAACAACTTTAAGTTATTGCTCTAGGCGCCATGTGTTGATGTTAAAGACAGCGTCGAGCTTCTACTTCCAACCCAGTTCGATCCATGAAGGGCAATTTAAATTGTAGCCTAATGGTTATTTAAATTGCAACATAATAATCAATGAAGAGGCGCTTCATTAACTAATATTTATTCATTGCTATTGAGGCCGACATTTAGAAGATACGACTTCATCTTGGAGTCACGTCTTTTATTAAATAACATTTAATATTTGTTTATTATGCCTAAGGCCGACCTCCTACATAATCGGCGATTTGTTGAAGGATCACATCTTCTCATGGGTGGCCGACCCTGTGCATTTGAAGAGACGCCACCCTTGAGTTCTCATCATCGAATTGTATATAATGAAGGTGCCATTCGATCATTCATTCATTCATATTCATTGTTCATCATAAGTTCGATATACATAAGTGCGAGTTTGTGTATCAAGAAGATCATCAAGTGCAAATCGATATAATTGAAGGAGGTCGAGTTTGCTATCAGCAAGTTGCATTATATTGTTTCTGTATTAGCATCAGATTGTGGTGCTGTTAATTGGCCTCCATATCGGCCTCTTTGTAAAGGAGACATTCATTGATATTCAATATATAAGTGATATATTGTTGTTGGGTTTTTCTCCCTCAAGTGGAGGGTTTTCCCAGGGTATATGCTGTGATAGTGTGTCTGATTTTTAATTAAATTTTGTCTATCTAATTTGATCATGAAAACTAACATGGTATCAGAGCAGGTTTAAGAAAGATCGTGATCAGATTTAGTCAAGCAGCAATATTCTCCATTCTTATTCTCATCCTTGATTGCATCTATCTTATCGTCAAGATGGTGAACGGGGCTCAAGATTGAAAATAGACTTGAGGGCGCATCTAACTTCACATCTTGGAGGTTCAGAGTCATGCTCGCCTTGGAGGAAAATGAGTTAGTAGCATTCGTGGAGGGCGAAGTTCCCGAACCATCCGATGAGAATGAGAAATTACAATGGAAGAGAAATGGCACTAAGGCGAAAAAGATGGTGGATTCCATGAAAGATCACATTGTGCCAATTATCTCGAAGTTAAAATCTGCAAGAGACATGTTCAAGACTTTGGAGGAGACGTATGAGATTAACAACAGAAGTCGAGCTCTTGCATTAAAGCAGCAACTTCATCATGTCAAGATGGCGAAAGGAGAATCCGTCATCTCATACTTCATGAAGATCACCGAGTTGAGAGATCAACTCTCTACTATTGGGCATATTGTTGATGACAAGGATTTGACCATGTTGGCTCTTAATGGTCTTCCTTCATCTTGGGAGTCATTCATTCAAGGAATCAGTGTGAGATCAAAACTCCCTAAGTTTGATCGTTTGAGGGCGGATTGTATACAAGAAGAATCAAGGTTGGCTGCGAAAGGTATTGGTCAAAGCTCTACTAATGAAGACATTCATGTTCTTGCTGCTCAATCCTCGAAGAAGAAAGGGAAAGAAAGAAAGAAAGAAAGGATATTTCAAGAGGAATAGAGATAAAAGATCTGATGGTGCTCCTGCATTCAAGAAGAAGGAGGACCTCTCTCGTGTTCAATGTTTTAGATGTGATAAGTATGGTCACTATGCAAAGTATTGTCCAACCAGGCCTAAGCAGCAGGCTTCCATTGCAGATGTTGGTGAGATCTCTCTACAGAAGGATTCAGGTGGTTTTCTATTCTATTATGCTCTTTCAAGCAATGTGCCTACCGACAACAATACTTGGTTGATTGATAGTGGTGCTTCTCGCCACATCACCGGATTTAGAGAGCATCTAACTGATTTGGTGGAGAGAGATTCTAGTGTTCAAGTAATTATTGGAGATGATGCTAGTTAATCTGTGAAAGGAGTTGGGACCTCCTCTCTTCACTTGGAGTTCGGCATTTCCTTGCAATTGAGTGATGTTCTATTTGTTCCAAGTATCAAGTGAAACCTTGTCTCTATCTCAGCCTTGGAGGACAAGGGGTACCAAGTTGCATTTTCAGAAGGTAAAGTTCTTGCATGGCCAAAGAACTCAAATATCAAGACTACTCGGGTGATTGGAGTTCGACATGAGAGCCTCTACAGACTTTGCACCCGTCCACTTTAGGCTCTATTGCATGATTCATCAAGTTCGTGTGAACTTTGGCATAGAAGATTGGCCACCTTCACTTTCGAGCACTACCTACCATGGAGAAGATGGTCACTAGCCTTCCGAAACTCAACCACGAGCATGAAGGCACTTGCAGGGGTTGCGCATTGGGTAAGAATACTAAAGGTCCATTTCATAGTAGTGAAAGTAGATCTAAATGTATTCTAGATCTTATTCATTCTGATTTATGTGGTCCAATGTCTGTTGCTTCTTTGAGTGGTTTCTTGTATTACATTATTTTTATTGATGATTACTCTAGAAAGACTTGGATTTATTTCTTGAAATCTAAAGAATCTGAGGAAGTACTAGAGAGGTTCAAAGAATTTAAAGCTCAGGTAGAGAACTTGTCCAGGAAGAGGATCAAAGTTCTGAGATCCGATAATGGAGGAGAATACATTTCCGGTAGCTTCCGTAACTTTTGCATTTAAGCAGGGATTAAGAGGGAGTTCTGTGTCCCTTACAATCCTCAACAAAACGGTGTTGCAGAAAGGAAGAACAAATCTATTGTAGAAGTAGCCAAAGCCATGATTCATGATCAAGATCTGCAAACCTTCCTTTGGGCTGAAGCATCTAGGATAGCTGTTTATGTTCAGAATAGAAGCCCTCACCACATCTTGGAGAACATGACTCCTGAAGAAGCATTCACAGGGGTGAAGCCGGAAGTAAGTCATTTGAGGATCTTTGGTTGTCCAGTGTATGCTCATGTACCGAAAGATAAAAGGACAAAGTTGGAACCTTCTGGCAAGAAGGGGATATTTATAGGCTGCAGTGAGTCTTCAAAAGCTTACAGAATATACATTCCAGGCCAGAAGTTGATTGAGATCAGTAGGGATGTTACATTTGAAGAGGATGTTGCATTCAGGAGATCTAAGGGCATCCACATGGAGATAAACAATGAAGATCAAGAGTCTCCTCAGGATATGGAAGTTGACCATACTACTGAGATTTAAAGGGAGGCTACTAAACCCAAAGAAGATGATGATCCAGTTGAGCCTTTGGAACCTACTGATGGGCCTACAGATAGTGTGATTGGTCGTAAGAGACCTCTTTGGGCTAGACAAACAATGCAGGAGGCAGAAAGGTTTGCAGCCCCGAGAGGAACATTCAGAGAAAGCAAGAGACCTCATAAGTTTTCAAGCTATGTTGCTTTGATGAGTCAAATCATTGAGTGTGAACCATCCAGTGTTGAGGAAGCTACTAGTCAACAAGTATGGAAAGATGCTATGGCTGAAGAGTATCAATCCATTCTCAAGAATGATGTTTGGGACATCGTACCTAGACCTGAAGGAAAATCTGTTGTTTCTTCTAAGTGGCTCTTCAAGATCAAGCATGCGGCTGATGGGAGCATCGAGAAGTACAAGGCTAGGTTTGTGGCTAGAGGATTCTCTTAGAAAGAGGGAGTTGACTATGAGGAAACCTTTGCTCCAGTTGCTCGTTATGCTTCAGTCAGGACCATCATTGCTATTGCAGCATCTAAAGGATGGAAGATTCACCAAATAGACATGAAGACAACACTTCTGAATGGTGTAATCGAGGAAGAGGTATATATTGAGCAACCTGATGGCTTTGAGGTGCATGGGAAGGAGTCTCATGTTTATAGGCTGAAGAAGGCTTTGTATGGCCTTAAGCAGGCTCCTCGTGCTTGGTACGAAAGAATTGATCGTTACCTTTTAAGCTTGGGCTTCTCCAAGAATGATGCTGATTCAAACCTATACTTCAAGGTAATTGATGGCGAAGCATTAATCTTGGTTTTCAATGTTGATGATTTAATTCTTACTGGAGAAGATCACCTCATTATCAAATGCAAGGAGTTAGCTTCTGAATTTGAAATGAAGGATCTTGGTCTCATGCACTACTTCCTTGGTTTAGAAGTATGGTAGAAGCCTGATGAGATCATTCTAAGTCAAGGGAAGTATACCATTGATATTCTGAAGAGATTTGGTATGATAGATTGCAAATCCATGTCTACACCTATGGAGATCAACTTGCATAAGCTTAAGGAGGCTGCAGCTAGTTCAGATCTGGTGGATCCTACTATGTACATGCAGTTGATTGGATCGTTGATGTATCTAGTCAATACTAGACCAGATATTTGCTATGCAGTGAGTGCACTTAGTCAGTTCATGTGTGAACCAAGGCAAATACATCTAGTTGCAGCAAAGCATATCCTGAGATACTTGCGTGGTACAGTTGGGTATGGCTTGAGATATTCTTCTGATGTGGACTTGAAGCTGCATGGATATACTGATTTTGATTGGGCAGGGTATGTTACTGATCAGAAGAGCACCTCCGGATGTTGCTTCAGTTTGGGGTCTGCGATGATATCCTGGTGTAGTAGGAAGCAGTCTTTTGTGGCACTAAGTGCAGCAGAGGCGGAGTATATTGCAGCTTGTGTGGCAGCTCGAGATGCAGTGTGGTTTCAAAAGCTCCTTGCAGGATTGTTTGGTCAATCGATGGAGCCGACTGTCATTCATTGTGATAATCAAAATTTGGTAGTGAAGCTTTACGTCAGTCAATGTTTGGTAATGAACTAAGCATTTTTGAGATCAAAATACTACTATATTAGAATATGGTATTAGAAGCGTCCGGTTGAAATATATCATGATGGCGGGTATATAATAAAAGCAGCTCAGGGAATCGGTGTGGTTTTAAAAGCTCCTTGCGGAAGTTGTTTGGTCAATCACGATGGAGCCATTTGTCATTCGTGTGATAATCAAAAGTTGTGAAGCTTTCTCAATCCAGGTGTTTGACGAGCTAAGCATTTTGAGATCAAATACCCACTATATTAGAGATATGGTATTGAAGCGATCAGTTGAAATATATCCGATAACGATGGCGAGATGAGACATTCTCACCAAGCACTCTCTCGAGAATAAATTTTTTGTACTTCGAGAGACAAGCTTGGTATGGTGGAGAATGAAGCCCTAGCTGAGAAGGAGTCTCAGTATCAGTGATCTTCTTTAATGCATTTCTCTCTGCGAGAGGGATTTGAGGTGCAAGCCCTTGTTAATGCATTTTTCTCTGTGAGAGAGATTTGAGGTGAAAGCCCTTGTTTCCACCCTCTGTGAGTCGCCATGGTGGATGTCATGTGTGCGACTCCATGACAAGATCACGTGAGAGAGTCCGTGATGATTTTCTTTTACTTGTGTTTTCACCCTCTAGGAGTAGCCATGGTGAATGTCACGATGAGGTGACGACATCACGTTGAGTGATTCTGTGATGAGCAGTTGTGCACATTTACCATACATGGCAGTAGCCATGTTTTCTTGTACTTGTTTTTTCACCCTCTGGGAGTAGCCATGGTGAATGTCACGATGAGGTGATGACATCACGTTGAGTGATTATGTGATGAGCACTTGTGCACATTTACCATACATGGGAGTAGCCATGATGGTTGATATCATGATGAGGTGATATGTTTCCTTTCCACATATGGGAGTAGCCATTGTGGTTGACATCACGATGAGGTGATATGTCTTATGCAGCTGGAAGTATCCTCTCTAGCTGAGAGGGAGTGTTGATGTTAAAGACAGCGTTGAGCTTCTACTT
>VDFB02336000.1:0-13235 GCA_007258455.2 Sequoia sempervirens
ATTCAAAAATTTTCTATGCCAACCTTTGGGATCAAATTAATAGTCATTTGAGTAGATTTCCTATATAAGAAAGCCTTGAAATCCACATGTCATCCATGTATCATGTATCGATAATGTCAAGTTAAGCAAACAAAGGTTAGGCATTTTCAATATTTCATAAGATCATTTCTAAGGCATTCAAGGGAATAATTCTTCATCAATTGTTACAATAGTTCAAGATCCATCATCATATCAAGCATATCAAGCATCAAGAATGTTAGTGAGCTAGTGTTGTGATGTAGCATTGAAGATCCAAGACCAAACATTGTTCCATTCCTATTGTTAAAGATTAAGATCTACATCTTTCATGGCCATTTCATGTTGAGTTGTAAAACATCATTCACAAGACATCATTCAAGGTATCATTGTTCATGTTTCATGTTTATTGTCCTTGTTTCATTGTTTCATCATATTTTCTAATTACCTAAAAGGGGTTTGACCAAGGAAAACCCCTATTCCCTAACAATCAACATTTTATTTCTCTCTTTGTGTGATTACAGATCTAGGTGCTTTCAAGGATTGTAGACCATTAAAGATTAGGTTTCAAAATGGTTGGAGTTGTCTCTCTATTGGAAAGGTCAAAATCTTCACAAAAAGTCACGTACAGTATAAAAAATTAGGGTTTAGATCTTGACAGCTAAAGGTACAAATTAAACAAACCAAGAAGGGTAGATCCAGACTTTGAATTTATAGAAAATCCAAATTGGACTCATTCGCCATAAGTGGCGAATGAGTCCCACTATAGGTGTTTTTCAAAGATCTTTGCAAATTCAAATACCCATTTTCTCGAAACTTGCTCTAGTATAATTTTCTGGAACTAGGACTGATTCACCCAAAATGGAGAATGATTCCCACCAGGCCTAAATATAGCAATTTGAGGTTTTTAGAGCTCCATTCCATCTCTCTCCAGTTTCTAGGTGCCCACTTTAAAGTTTTTGTTTTGTTTCATTTACTTTTCTAGGTTATTTAGAGGTAGTTTGCATATCACGTTATGTTTTCCAACATTTTATTTTCCAAATTTAAACGTCGTGGATAACCTTTTTCTTTTCTCAATCATCTCCAAGGATACCTTATATTCAAATCTCTCACATCCTTCATTAGGTTGAGATCTCTAAGGTGTCCTTGAATGTGAATATTGTGAAATATGATCCCTCTTCTTATATCCATTTTGTGAACAAGGAAGTGAAGCATAAATTTTTGATGTCCATATTTTGGTGAACCTACTCTTAGAATACCTTCTTTTCTGATTCAGAGTCCATCATCATCCTCAATCTAGCTTGTATTGACTTTGCATGAGGGTTTGCATTAGTTAATTTGCATTCTAGGGTTTCAAAATTTTGCTTTAGTGAAAGTGCATATAGGTTGCATTTTTACATTTCAAATCATTGAAAAACATCTAAAAACTACATTTGAATTTAGTATTCAGGTCATACAACATAAAGAGCATCAAAATTAATTCAAAATTTCTTAAAATTTTGAAAAAAATTCTAACTGGGACTCATTCGCCACCTTGGGTGAATTAGTCCCATTATAGATTTTAAACTGACCATTATAGGATCATAAATGTCATTTCTATGCTTCCTAATCCTCCTAGTAACATTACTATATGTTTGGAAATTTTCAGAAACATTTTTTTTATGCATCTAGGTCAAAAAAATCAATTTAGCGTAGTCATTTTTAAAATCATTTCGATAGTAAGCATCATTAGATCTGAAAATGCTCACATTTCTAAAATTTTACCTAACATGGATAAAAGTACTTTTCACTTTTGCATACACAATGTTTCTATTCATAAAACTTTGCATAATTTTGAGAAAAGTTTTTCTCATTCTTGGATACAGATTGTTTGCATTCTTCAAGTTTTGCATACATTGGATAATAGTGTTTTGCCTCTTTGGATATACATTGTTTACATTGCTGAAACATTCCATGACATGGTTACATGTGCTTTTCATTTTTGTTCAAACAATGTTAGTGTCTCACATATCTAGATATGTTAAGAAAAATTTCTTATCCCATCCCTATGAGAGTGTTTTAGTGAAAGAGAATACAACCTTGGACATTTGTAACAATCATATTTGTCCTTCTCCTAATATCTCTCCTATTGGCAATAAAGATATTTTAATGTTAGAAGAACCAATCAATGAGAGTTTTGAGAATCCTAGTTGTTTCTCTCCTCTTACCTCTCTTAGCAGACTGGACATTGATGAACAAGACAACAAAACCATAGGTAATCTTGACAATAACATTTGCTCTTTTCCTAGTATCTTTCCTAGTTGTGAAGAATATACTTTGATATTAGACAACATAGTCAATGAAGGTCATGCAAATCTTAATTGTCCCCCTTCACCTAGAGAAACCCTTATTGAGCAAAAAAATTCAACCATCGATCATTCCCCTATTTGAGATGAAATCATTTTAGAAGAAGCTACATTTGAATGTCAAGAACATTTGGTAATAATGCAAGAAAAGGATAACATTGAAAATGATGATATAGTATCCTTAGAAGAATATGAAGAGGCAACATTAGACTCTCACTTGCTAAGGGATGTTAATATTATTCAACCTCAATTCATCCTTTACCCACATCACATAAATCTAAAACTCAAAACAAACCCAAATTCATGCTCTACGCACCTAAGAATAATGTGTCACCGTACTCAAGTCATAATACTGTTCCTCATACATAGAAAACTAGAAACAATCTACAACTACAACAACCAACCCTAAAACCATTACCTTTTTCTAATCCCATATTTCCTAGTCCTCCTCATTTTCCTCCATATACTAGGAAAGAGTATGATCTTGCTAAATAACTTTAGAATACTCCTACAAAGATATCTCTAAGGGACCTAATTCAAAATTCACCTAATTATGAAACTGTGCTTCAAACTTCCTTGCAACAAGTTCCTATCCCTTCTAATGCATAATCAAATGACATAGTAGTTGTGATTCAAGGAATAAATGCTGAGATTTTTTTCAACCAAAGTGAACTCCCCCCTTTGGAAGGGAAAAAGAAAAATGATGCTTTCATGATCAGAGCTCAATACAATAGGATAGGGATAAAGCGAACCCTTGTTGACAATGGCTTAGCCTTTAATGTGTGTAGTGTAAATCTCTTGGATAGGATTCATGTGGATAAATTAAAAGTCCAACCTATCTCTTTATCCATTAGTGGATTTGACAATGTAGGAAAGAAATCACTTTGTGTGATCACTTTACCCATTATAGTTGGAAAGGCCACATTGGAGACACTAATCCATGTTATGCCTCACAATCTTCCATATAATCTCCTTCTAGGCAGGCCATGGATTCATGCAATGAAAGGAATGCCTTCTACTCTTCACCGTAAAATGAAATACATCTACAACAACAAAGTGTACAAACTCAATGTTGATCATGAGCCTTATAGTGTTTTACAACTTGAAAAAGGTAAAGAAAACACTTTGGCAACATTAACACCAACTACACAAGTGGAACCCATGTAGTAGAAAGAAAAAGAAAAAAATATTGAGGCAATCACAAAGCTATTAGAAAATGATTGGGGTTCCTTATATTTCACACCAACATTCATGGAAGAATACAAGATCATAAATGAAGACTTTGAAAAGGAAAAAGAAAAAGTGGTAAATTCGGAAGACGCTTTGAAAGAATCCACCTCAACCACTTTAGAAACACAAAAAATTACACAACAACCTTTGAAGAAGCTAATTTCGAACAACCACCAAATACAAAAGCAATGAAAAATATTAATGGAAAAGGTTATGAACTTATGAAAAAACTTGGCTGCAATGGAAAAGGATGTGGTGCTAGAGAACAAGGTATCCACAACCCTATAGAGCCTAACACGCAAGAAAAAACTTATGTTCTTGGTTATTTTCCTTTTATAGAAATAAACAAACCTTCAGTCAATATCAACACTCGTGCAAAAGATTCCTCTAAGCCGACCTTAACGATAGTGTACCCTAAACTAATCAACACTAGTAGTCTTGGTTGTTATCCTTTGGAAACAAAGACATCTTCACTTAATTTCAAGAACCTTATATTGTTTTACAACTTGAAAAAGGTAAGGAAAACCATTTGGAAACATTAAAACCAACTACACAAGTGGAACCCATGCAATAGAAAGACAAAGAAAAAAATATTGAGGTAGTCACAAAACTATTAGAAGATGATTGTTCTTCCTTAGATTTCACACCAACATTCATGGGAGAATACAAGATCATTAACAAAGACTCTAAAAAGGAAAAACAAAAAGTGGTAAATTCGGAAGAACTTTTGAAAGCATCCACCTCAAGGGTATGTACAGGATCATGATGCGCCAAAAAGTGGCAATATGATGGGTATGTGTAGGGTATGTGGCTGATAACTTTTTACACCCAAAATTGATGAAACGAAAAGGGTTTTTAAAGGAGATTCTCAATTTTCTAGAAATATAAATTATGATTTACTTTAAATTTAATCAATAATTATTATTCATTTACTATTTGAATTACGACTAATGTCCTGATTGATAGGTTGATTGAAAAACATCTATAGCTTTCAAACAGTATCACATTTTTTGAATCCAAAACATGCACCACGTTCCATGCTTCGCATACTATAGGATTAAAAAAAATGAGTTTCCTGAAGTTTTAACCAAGTTAAGGTGGTCAGACATATGAGTTTTTATACTTTTTAAAAGATGTAATAAAAAAATCATAATTAATTACTTACTTGGAAAAATAATTACAAAAAATATGCATCACATCGGGACATGAGTCCTCTACTTATATCTAAAATCTTATAAAAAAATATTATCATTTTATTGTTGTTATAGTGGTTAGATAGACACCTACTTCTTATTTTTTCCTTGAATTTTAAGTACTACTACATTGATAGCCTTGTTCTCATATGTCAATTGTCCTTGTCTCTTATGGCTAGTTGACAACCTTTCATGAATATATAAGAGCAAGCTTCGGATGTGGAAAAAATGACTTAAGTTGGATCGCATGTGACATACTACCTTCTTCATGACATAGCTAATTGGAAACATATGACTTGGCATAGCGATTTTCGAATAGGCTATCATCTCTTCTTCTACTTTAAAGAAATTTCTCACAACAATGGTGTTAGCAACTGCTTTAAAGTGAGGGAATACATCAACACTCGTCATGTTTCATTGCACAATTTTCTTTCTTCTTGTGATGTATCCTTTTCTTCGTGGTATCATTGGGCTTGATTTATTCCAAGAGCACGATATTTCTTCAATTTTTCCTATCTTGGAAACATTAGGCATAATGTTCCCTAAGAAGAGACCTTTGCATGAATAAGAAAAATCCCCTTGAACATACCTTTGCACTATTTTTAATTTACAATTTCTATGAGTTTCGAAAGCATATGAATTTTTGCTTTCCCTCATGGAGCTCAAAGATCATTTTTAGCATACTAATATCAAAGTTATTAGGAGGTATAACTTTGGCATAGCTTGAGTAAGAAGCCCAACTCAAAGAATGAATTTCCCTCAAGAGCAACTTGTGTGTGTGTGTGTGTGCATACCAACCAAGGAGTGTATTTTTTCACCTTTTAGACTTCTTACCTAGTGAACAACAACCAAGAGTTCCATCACCTCCATCACCTCAACATGTGGTGTTGCTTTCATAATAGTGGCTCTTACAATTCCTTCGAGGGAATGAATTTTAGCCGAATCACATATTTTTAGAAAATATAATGATTTAAGCCTTAAAAAGTTCCATTTTAAGGATTCCACTGAAGAGGGCTTGATCAAATCACCTTAGATCAAACCCCCTTGATAGAACTCGCTAGTTTTAAACCATACCTATAAATGCAGACCCTCTTACACCTATCAAAATGCTGATAAAAATAACTTTTGATTTCAGACTTTTGGGGGATCAAATGAATTCATTTAAAGTTTATTTAAAATGATGGGTAGCATTCCTTAGAACAAGCTATCCACTGAATATAATTTTAATATGCTCTTTTGGTTTTGTTATGTATTTGTTTTTAAGTTTTACTAAACATAGGTTTTCATCTAAAGTGACTCTTTGTTCTTCACATGGAAAATAGAATATTATCAAAAAAATCTAAAAATATGAGTGCAATTCAGGACATTGAAGTCCTTGATCCAACAAAAAAATAAATAAATAAATTTTGACATACAAAAAAAGTTATGCGTTATACAGTCGCGCTGTGTCTGAATTGTAATTCGTTTGACTTTAAAACTTGATTAAGGAAAAAATATTCAATAAAAAATTATCTAACCAAGTGGAAGCACTAGATATCAGAGTTGCAAATCTAAATTTGAAAGAATTATAATTTTATCCTTCATGGAAAAAAAGTTATGCGTTATATGATGAGTGTCACTTTTTAAAAATGTTGTTTTCAAAAAATCTATTTCTCGTGGAGATGGAAAAAGAAGTGCAATTTGATTCCAAAAATTCCTTTGAAAAAATATTTTAGAATCTATGTGACAAAAATTTGATGAGACTCTAGTTTGCACCCATCTTCAAATTCTCAAGGCTTTAGGCTATAGGTGCCCGAATGTGAAGATTTCAGTTAAAATAATAATTTCAGTGGTCCAAATTTTGGCCAAAAAATTGTAAACCACTATTATGGGGATCGTAGGATCTAATCCACATCAAATTGGAAAAATGGTCAAGGATTGATCCACCTTTTTATTCTTTTGCTTATTTTTGTTCTTCTTCCTTCTAATCATTGGAATTTCATGATCATGTATCTCATTTTGCTACAAATCATTCACATTGTGCATGTCATTTTTTATTATGTTGGTTTGACTTAGGATCTTGGATCTTGGGGGCTTTGACCACCTCCTCCATATTTTTTATCCTAGAACATCCACATTGGTAAAATTTGAACTCTCCTAAATGTCTACTTTAGTATGAGTTTGAAGCAAGTTCATCCTCTCACTAAAGTGTGGGCTAAATGTGACCACTAAAAAGGTACACCTTTTTCTTGCTTTCTTTGGGAATAATTAATGATAAATTGGACTTAATGTGACCTTGATCTAGTGTTGTGATGTGTTTTACGCATCCACATTAGGTCTTGGTCCCTTTTAAGCTAAATTAGCATAACTCTATCCTAATTTAATGTTGTAAAATGTATTATTTACATCTTCACATTAAATTTGGAATGATTGTAAATCAAGTGGACCTGATCTAGTGTTGTAATTTTTTTTACACATTCACATGGGATTCAGGGCCCTTCTAACCTAAATGGACTCAATTTTTCCTTAATTTAGTGTTTTAAAGTGTATTTATTTACACTTTCACATTGGATTTTGGGCCCTATTGCATTTATTACCTTTGTATCATCATTAATAGGCCCCAATGACCCCACATTGTGCATCCCAGGGCATATTTTGATAAAAAACCTAACAAAATCAACATAAAATTTTAAATTCTTCCCTCCCTAACACATTAGCATGAAAAATAGCCCCTCTAGGACCCATTCACCACCTTGGGAAAATGAGTCCCATCCAGGTGGGACTCATTTACCTAGGATGGAAAATGAGTCCCATTTGGCCTTCTTTTAAGGCTTTGAGTGGGAAAATTGTGTTTTCAATTCAATTTTTTTCTATGTAGGCCTTGGGGATCAAATTAATAGTCATTTGAGTGGATTTACTATATAAGAAAGCCTTCAATCCTCATTTCATCCAAGTATCATGCATTCATATTGTCAATTCAAGCAAGCAAAGGTTAGGCATTTTGAAGACTTCACAAGATCATTTCTAAGGAATTCAAGGGAATAATTCTACATCAATTTTTGTAGCAATTCAAGATCCATCATCATATCAATCATCAAGCATGTTAGTGAACTATTCTGGTGATGTAGCATTGAAGATCTAAGACTAAGCATTATTCCATTCCTATTGTCAAAGATTAAGATCTATATCCTTCATGGCCATTTCATGTTGAGTTGCAAGGAATCAATCACAAGACATCATTCAAGGCATCATTGTTCATGTTCCATAGCTTATCTTTCATTTTTCATGTCCTTGTTTCATCATTTCATCATTCTGTTTAATTATGTAAAAAGTGTTTGACCAAGGCAAACCCCTATTCCCTAACAATCAACATTTTTTATGTCTCTCTTTGTGTGATTGTGGATCTAGGTTCTTTGAAGGCTTGGAGATCATTGAAGATTAGGTTTCAAACTAGTTGGATTTTTCTATCTATTGGAAAGATGAAAATCTTCACAAAAGGTCACTTATAGTCCCAAAATTTAGGGTTTGGATTAGGACACTTGGACGTACAGATTGAATAGATCATGAAGGGAAGATCCAAATTTTGAATTTCTAGAAAATCTAAACTCTACTCATTCGAAATAAGTGGAAAATTAGTCCCACATGGGTGTCTTTTAGAGATCTTTGCAGATTTGGATACCCATTTGCCTAAAACTTGCTCCAGTGCAGTTTTCTAGAACTGGGACTGATTCACCCAAAATAGCAAATGAGTCCCACTAGACCTAAAAAGAAGCAATTGGAGGATTTTAGAGCTCCATTCCATCTCTCCCTAGTTTCTAGGTGCACACTTTGAGTTTTATAGTTTTCTATTTTGTTTCATTTACTTTTCTAGGTTATTGGGAGCTAGTTTGCATTCACACCGTGTTTTCCAACATTTTCTTTTCCATGTTTAAACATGATGGTGAGCCCCTTTATTTTCTAAATCATCTCTAAGGATACCTTATATTCAGATCTCTCACATCCTTCATTAGCTTGAGATCACTAAGGTGTCCTTGAATGTGAATATTGCAAAATATGATCCCTCTCCTTGTATCCATTTTGTGAACAACTAGTTAAGTGTCCATTTCCAGTGTCCACATTTTGTTGAACCTACTTTTAGAATACCTTCTTTTTTTACTTTAATTCCATCATCATCCTATATCTAGCTTGAGTTGTAGGGTTTCAAAAAATTTCATTAGTGAAAGTTCATATAGGTCACATTTTTGCATATCAAATCATTGAAAAACATTTGAAAAATACATTTGCACTTAGTATTCAAGTCATCCAACATAAAAAGCATCAAAATCAGTTGAAATTTTCTAAAAAAATTGAAAAAAATCCTAATTTGAATTCGTCACCACATTGGGTGAATCAGTCCTAGTATAGATTTTAAACTGCATGTTACAACATCAAAAACCTCATTTGTGCTTCCTAAGCCTCCTAGTAACATATACTATAAGTTTGGAAAGTTTAGGAAATATTTTTTTTATGCATCTAGGTCAAAAACATCAATTTAGGTTAGTCATCTTTGAAATCATTTTAATAGCAAGCATTATTAGATCTAAAAATGCTCACATTTCTAAAATTTTGCATAACATGGATAAAAGTTATTTTCATTTGTGGATACACATTGTTTTTAATCTTAAAGTTTTGCATAAATTGGATAAAAGTTGTTTGCATCTTTGGATGTACACTATTTACATTGTTGAAACATTGCATGACATGGTTACAAGTGCTTTTAGTTTTGCTCAAACAATGTTAGTGTCTTACATATATAGAAATTCCAAGAAAAAGTTCATATCCTCTCCCTATGAGAGTGTTTTAGTGAAAGAGTATACAACCTTGGACATTCCTAATGATCATATTTTTTCTCCTAATATCCCTCGTATGGGTGAAGAAGATATTTTGGTGTTAGAAGAACCAATCAATGAGAATTTTGAGAATCCTAGTTGTTTCTCTCCTCTTACCTCTCTTTTTTGACAAGACATTGATGATCAAGACAACACAACCATAGGTAATCTTGAAAATAATTTTTTTTCTTCTCTTAGTATCTTTTCTAGTTGTGAAGAAGATAATTTGATATTAGACAACACAATCAATGAAGGTCATGGGAATCTTAGTTGTCCCCTTTCACCTAGAGAAACCCTTATTGAGAAAAACAATTCAACCATAGATCATTCCCCTATTTGTAATGAAATCATTTTAGAAGATCCTACCTTTGAATGTCAAGAAAATTTGGTAATAATGAAAGAAAAGGATAACATTGAAAATAATGATATAGTATCCTTAAAAGAAGATGAATAGGAAACATTAGACTCTAATTCGCTAAGGTATGTTACTATTATTTAACCTCAACTCATCCTTTACCCACCATCACACAAACCTCAAACTCAAAAACAACCTGAATTTATCCTCTAGCCACCTAAGAATAATGTGTCGGAGCAGTCAAATCATAATATCATTCCTCATACATATAACACAAGAAACAATACACAACTACAACAACCATCCCCAGAACCCTTACCTTTGCATAATCCCATATTTCCTAGTGCTCCTTGTTTTCCTTCACATAGTGGGAAAGAGTATGATCTTGTTGAACAACTTAAGAATACTCCTACAAAGATATCTCTATGGGACCTAATTCAAAATTCACCTAACTATCACACTAAGCTTCAAACTACCTTGCAACAAGTTCCTATCACTTCTAATGTACAACCAAACAACATAGTAGCCATGATTCAAGGAATAAATGCTGAAATTGTTTTCCACCAAAGTGAACTCCCCCCTTTGGAAGCACAAAAAAAAATGTTTCTTTCATGATCATAGCTCAATACAATAGGATAGGGATAAAGAAAACCCTTGTTGAAAATGGCTTATCCCTTAATGTGTGTAGCATAAATTTCTTGGATAGGCTTCATGAGGATAAATAAAAAATCTAACCTATCTCTTTATCCATTAGTGGATTTGAGAATGTAGGAAAGAAATCACTTGGTGTGATCACTTTACCTATTACAATTGGAAAGGCCACATTGGAAACACTAATCCATGTTATGCCTCACGATCTTCCATATAATCTCCTTTTAGGCAGGCCATGGATTCATGCAATGAACAATGTGCCTTCTACTCTTCACTGTAAAATGAAATAAATCTGCAACAACAAAGTGTACACACTCAATGTTGGTAATGAGCCTTATAGTGTTTTACAACTTGAAAAAGGTAAGAAAAACCCTTTGGAAAAATTAACACCAACTACATAAGTGGAATCCATGCAACAAAAAGAAAAAGAAAAAAATATTGAGGCAGTCACAAAGCTATTAGAAGACGATTGGGGTTCCTTGGATTTCACATCAACATTCATGGGATAATACAAGATCATAAAAAAGACTCTAAAAAGGAAAAATAAAAAGTAGTAAATTTGGAAGACCCTTTGAAAGCATCCACCTCAAGCACTTTAGAACAAAACACAACAACCTTTGAATAAGCTGATTATGAACAACCACTAGATCCAAAAGAAATGAAAAAGCTTAATGGGAAAGGTTAAGAACTTATGAAAGAACTTGGATATAGTGGAAAAGGATGTGGTGCTAGAGAACAAGGTGTTGGCAAGCATATAGAGCCTAACATGCAATAAATGACTCATGGTCTTGGCTATTTCCCTTTGATAGAAATAAACAAACCTTCACTCAATATCAACACTCTTACAAAAGATTCTTCTAAGCTGACCTTAACAATAGTGCACCCCAAACTAATCAACACTAGTAGTCTTGGTTGTTATCCTTTTCAAGAAAAGATATGTTCACTTAATTTCAATGTCATCTTGCAAATCACTAATGCTTTAAATTCGTTAGATTTTACACCCTCCTTGAAAGGAGAGAACAAAATATCACACTCTAAAGCATCTTGTGTAGGTATGACAACTAATACTAAGCAAGAAATATCTTTGCAACAAACTACAGGAACACCTTCTACCTTTGATCAAGAGGGTATCTTGTGAAGAATCCTCCAAGATCACTTGATATCTCTCCCTCTAAGAACTCGAAAGAAATTTTATTACAAGAATTAATTTTTTGCATATCATATAGTTCATGGTCATGCTACTATTGAATGTAAGGCTTTGAGTAGTAAAATCCAACATCTTAAGGATTTTGGTCTTCTTCCTTATGTGGGGGCACCCCATTCCTTTAGTCGATACTTATTTTCACTCTATCATGTTTCTCATCAATCATTTTAGCTCATCCTTGTCCATCACTAAGTGTGAGCAAGGGTTTAGATAGCCTTGTTCTCATTTTTCACTTTTCATTGTCTCTTCTAGCTAGTTGACCACCTTTCATGAACATATAAGAACAAGCTTGGAATGTGGACGACATGCCTTAAGTTGGCTCGCATGTGACATACTACCCCTTTCATGACATAGCTTATTGGAAACATATGACTTGGCATAGGGTTTTTTGAGTAAGCTCTCATCTCTTATTCTACTTTAAATAAATTGCTCACAAGCATACATCAACACTCATTATGTTTCATTGAGCAATTTTCTTTCTTCTTGCAATGCATCCTTTTTTTGGTGGTGTCATTGGGCTTGATTTCCTTCAAGAGCACTACATTTCTTCAATTTCTCCTATATTGGAAACATTAGGCACAATGTTCCCCAAGAAGAGAGCTTGCATGAATTAAGAAAAATCCCTTTGAACAGTTTGTGCACTATTTTGCATTTACAATGTCTATGAGTTTCAAGCATATGAATTTTTGCTTTCCTCATGGCGCTCGAAGATCATTTTTGTGTGACACCTTATCAAAGTTATCAGGAGGTATAACTTTGGTACAATTTGAGCATGATGCCTGACCAAGGCATGACTTTCCCCATAGCCACTTGTGTGTGTGTGAGTGCATACAAGCCATGAGTGTATGTTTCTCACCTTTTATGATTTCTCACCTGATGGACAGCCAAAAGTTTCGCTGCCTCAGAGTGAGTGCATTTTTCAAAAAAACAACCTTGATCTGATCTACATTGTGTTGCATAAACATTCAAGGCTTCATCCACCTTTTTATTTTTTTTCTTATTTTTTTCTTCTTCCTTCTAATCATTGACATTGCAGGATGACGTATCTCATTTTTCTACAAATCATTCACATTGTGTGTTTCCTTTTGCAATTAAGTTAGTTCGACTTAGGATCTTGGATCCTAGGGGCTTGATTGCCTCATCCATCTTTGTTATCCTAGACCATCCACATTTGTACACTTGGACCCCTCTTGAATGTCTACTTTAGTGTGAGTTTGAAGCAAGTTCATCCTCTCACTAAAGTGGGGGAAAAATGTGACCACCGAAAATGTACACCTTTTCCTTGTTTTATTTGGGAATAATTAATGATAAATTGGACTTAATGTTGCCTTGATCTAGTGTTGTAAGGTGTTTTACACATCCACATTAGGTCTTGGTCCCTTTTCAAGCTAAATT
>VDFB02336001.1:0-65549 GCA_007258455.2 Sequoia sempervirens
TAAATAGAATGTATTTATTTAAATAATTAAGTGGACATATGAAAATAATTAAATAAAATAAATTTATTTAATTATGGAAGAGAAATAAGATGAATGAACAATATAATTAAATTAAATAAATTTAATCATATGTAGAGGATTTTAGAAGAAATAATTAAATAATAAATATTTAATTAATTGCTAGGATTATAGACATGACCATTTTTATGCGTATACATTTTGCCCCTCTTTGAAGTAATATGTGAAACGCATTGCTTCAAAGAAAAAGAAAATTTTTGCCCCTAATATGTTTATGATTTTTGATGTCGATGATGCCCCCTTGAGAGGATAGGTGGGTTGGACAAACACAGGTATCCTCTCGAAATGAAATGAAATGATAAAGCAGGAATAAGTTGAATGATGCAAGAGAGAATGTGGATGAAGGAGATGAAAGGATGCACTATGTTGCAATGAAAGTGAGCAACCATGATGTTTGATATAGCACTAGACGTTATGTACCAAGGTATAAGGACCAAGGTGACGATGTGTCTCATGCCCCAGTGTAATACAACCTTGTCTAGACGTATGAGGAAAGAGGCTTAGAGCATTAAAGTCCTAATGCACAAAAGGTATTATGTGACCTTAGATGCAAAGGATAATGCGAAAAGATATTCCAACACACACAAGATATGAATATTAGCTGGAATGATATGGATTTGATACAAATGCAAGATAAAATGATAACACACACAAGAAAGCAAGCAAGCATGCACAAATGATACAAAAACAAATAAGGAATTACCCTCGTCAAGCTGTAAACCATTGATTGATTGATTGATTGATGATGTTGATAGTGTTGTCATTGTGGGGAAGCGATATATCCCTAGAGCAACACAAGGATGATGATAATTGATTGGTTGATTGGTTGATTTGGTTTACAACAAGATTAGGATCAAGACCAAAGGATGTGATTGGATAATTTGAAAAGATTGATTGACTTGATTGGTATGGATTAAGGATTGACTTGCATTTGGATTATTGTGTAGAATGATTGAAGATGATTTGATTGATTTGAAGAAACTGTTTGTAAGGATATGATGATTGATTGGGTGATAGGATGTGATGAATTGAACAGAAGAATTGATGTGATTGGAATGGTTTAGGTTGAAGTGATTTGATTAGATAATTGACTGATTGAATTGAAGAATTGATTTGATTGGAATAATTGTGATTGAGGGGATTGGTTGCAATGGTTTTGATGAAGATGATTGATTTGGTGGAATGGTTGAATGATTTGATAGAAGAATTGATGTGTTTGGAATGATTTTATTGCTTGGATTTTTGTTGGATATTTGATTTTTTTTTGTATTTTTCAGGACTTTTCTGATTTTTTGTATATTTCTTGAGGACATTTTCTGATTTTTGTATTTTCATGACTTTTTTTTTTTTGTATTTTTCGGGACTTTTGAAATTTTTTTGTATTTTGAAATATTATGATTTTTTTTGGAGTTTGAAATGTTTGTAATTTTTTGGGTTTTGAATTTTTTTGGAGGTGTCAAAGGATGAAAATTGGAGTAGCCTTTGTGCTAGAGACCAATGACAAGGGGAAAACCAAGTCTAGGTACAAGGGTGATGGGATTGATGGATGAAAGGGTGGGTGATGGGATAAGGGATAAAAAGGCTCATGATATATAGATAGATGGAAAGGATAAGTCATAGTGAATGAAATGGATGTATGCATCATAAGAGAAAAAGAATGTGATTTCCAAAGACTATGTTGCATAGGAATAACATGCCCCATTCTAGGTATAAGACTTAGGATTTTCATGACAAAGCTTATGGAAATAGGATAATAATAGGTTTGTTTGGAAGGATGAGGTATATCAAAAGATACCCAAAGCATGTTTCAACATTTTGCCCCTATATCTTCATCAAGATCAAAAGAAGAAGGGTGGATGAATGGACTCAATATAATAGGTATGTGTGATGGCTAAAGATGGTAGGTAGGATGGAAATGATATGACATGAAAATGATAGGTTGGATAGATAAGACATTGTGCCCCCAAGTGTAAGTGACATAGAAGATCAACCTACACATGACGCCTATTTGCTAGGTTTTCATCATGGTACTTATCCAGGGCGCCTGTTTACCAGGTTTTCACCATTGGATGAAGGGATTTCTCTTTACTTTTTTTTTTTTTTAATTTTCAATTTTTGGATAGGAGAAGGCGAATATGGATAGGATGGACTCAAGTGTCTAGTTGCATGAAAGGTGATAGTCCCACTAGATATGGATGTCATTGCATGGACCATGTCAAATGCTCATTATGCTCATAGATGTTGGTAAGGGATGACATGAGAGGAATGGATTAGGTAGATGGTGGATTATGAAAGGCTTATGTAAGAATGGATGGGGAATAGTGGATGATGATGTGGATTATGTAGGGAGGATGATAGGTTTATGCAAAAGCATGGACCATAGGAAGGTGGTTGGAAAGATATGTGGATAGTAGTTGAAGGATGGGGAGATGGAGGTATGTGGGATTGTTGTGAAATGGAAGGGAACCATGACCAATGGTTGCACACACTGTGATAAATGCTGAAGCTTTTGAAGCTTTTGATGTTGACGGGGTGTAGGAAGCAATGAAGATGTTTGCTTAGGAGGTGGTGGATGTAGTGCTTTTGGTACCCACATAGACTTAGTATTTTTATGATTTTTATTTTTCTTGTGGGTTTTAGGAATTTGAGACTTTTGAATGGAATGAGAATGTGGGATGGAAGTGGAGGGTTGGGATTTTTATGATGTGAATGCCTCATTTGACTTGATTTATTTTTCCTTAGGTACCCAAACCATTTTAGTTTTGGTCTTTTCTTTTGGAGGTATGGGCTTATATACTTTTTTGGATGTATTTTGATTTGAATTTTTGTATTGATGTCCTAAGGCATGAGAACCCTTAGGATTTTTTACTTTATAGGTAGAGGCATTGGAATTATTGCTTTTGAATCCCATGGGTATGGTGGAATGGGTGGAAGCTTCATGTTTATAAAATGTGTGCATTTGTTGGTCATGATTAGGAATGTTAGGGTATTTATGGATGGAGGGATAAATGGATTGGATAATGGGGATATTAGGTGTTGGGAGAAGTGGAGGTAGATTAGATGGAGGGATATAAGGAGTTGGAAGCAATGGTGGAAGATTTGATGGAGGGATATTAGGAGTTGGAAGCAATGGTGGAAGATTTGATGGTCGAAGGTGTATGGTCACATGCTTTTGACATTTGTAGGATGATGGAGGGGGAATGGAAACATATGTTTTAGGGATACAATATACTTTATGATGGAAAATGGACTTAGGAGGCATGGAGGAAATACCAACATCTTTAGGTTGTTGTCCTTGGGGTGTAGGTCCAAGGTCATAAGGGCGTGGAGGGAATTTGTCATGGATGGGCTCCAAAACATCTCGTTCAAGAAGGTCTAGAACTTTACCTTGGTGGTTCATGTTTTGGAGTGTGCAATGGACAATGAGACTAGGTGTAGGTGGAACACTAGACATGAGTTCCTTATTGGATGGAGAAGATGAAGCAAGGGAAGATAATGGTTTTTGTTGTTCTAAGGAGGAACATTCATGAGTGAGGGTGGAAAGACCAATAGGATATGATGGAGGAATTACAATGGGGTCGATAGTGGGTGATGGAGGATCATTAGGATCTTGATTAGAATTGTGTTCACTTAGATCCAAGGTATTTGTTTGATCTTCTATGTTGGCTTGGGAGGCATGTGTCTCATCAAGGGAAGTGGATTTTGATAGATCATGGATAGGACTAGGTGGTGGTGAATTTGGAATATCTTTCTCATGGATGTTTATAGGATCAAGTTGCTCATGGATAGGCTCTTCATCATTATGGATATCATCTTGATCATAAAAATGATATAGATTATGGATAGGTTGGATGAAAATGATTTGATCTTGATTAGGACTAGGGCTTGATGTTTCAACATGCTTAGGAGTAGACTCTTGATATGCCTCTTGGGTTGCTTGAATGGAAGTGGAAGGAGATGACTCTTGAATGGGCTCAACATGTTCTAGATGGTCAACAACATGGAGGCATGATGGAGGTTGACTTAGACGTAATGGAGAAGACTCTTGAATGGGATCAAGGGGTTGTGGATGACATGGTTGACTTGAAGGACTTGGCATGATGTTTGAGGACTCTTTTGTTTGTTCAAGTATATGTGTTGGAGGACATGGTGATGTTTGATTCCTTGCTTGTAGCCCTTGGGTCACATCCTTTGGAGGTGTAGGGGTGGAAGGTGTTGGCTTAGGTTTTTTATTTTTATTGTATATATACTTTGAGAGTACATAACCTATATCAGTATTCCCCTTGTGAATGGTTGCATGAGAACTTAAAGGCTCTTGATTTTGTTTCCCAGGTGGACTTAAATTCAGATGTGTTTTTCGTGATGTGGATTGATAGGTTGATGTGGAATTGTCATTCAAAGAAGTGGATTGATTAGATTGGTATGAGGTGGAAAGGGATGACACATTAGGTTGAGGTGGAATTGGTTGATAATGAATGGATAGGGGATGATGTTGTGGTTGTTGGATTTGACATGTGGCTATGAGGCATTGGGCCTGAGTTACGAGGTATTGGATTTGAGGTGACTTGTTTGCTTGAAGTTTTTGTATTATGTTATGGAGTTTGTGAATGACTTTTTTGGGCAAAGGTTTTTGAATTGTTTTAAGAGTGTGAAGCATGTGAACAACCTCTTGTGCCATATCTTCCCATGTTTCCATGGTGTAAAATGATATTGATTGGATTAAAGAGATGATGATTAGGATATGATATGGAATGACAAGATTGTATGATTTGGATGATGTGGCAAGATTTTATTGGAAATTTGACTTGGGCACTATCAAACACAATATTTCACATGTAAATGCATGAACACACACACCAAGCACAATGATAAGTTTGTCTTCCAAGATTAGATGTTATGATTAAGCAAACACTTGAATACACAACAACAAGCCTGATGACTAGTCAAGTGGGGTATGGCCAATTAGGTCTCAAGTGAGTTTTCACAAGGTTGACTAGGTATAAGTCAGAAGAAAAATATTGCTAATAAGTCGGGAGAAAGGGGTAACCCACCCTTCACCTTCACTTCCCAAAGGTATAAAGTTCTTTGGGGCTTAGCTCAGAGTGACAAGATTTCAACTTCCAAACAAGCGTGTCTTTCGATTCACACTTTGATTGAGGTCGTCCCTTGGAGGGGTGTGTGCTCCAAGCAGGCCTTCTAAAAAGGGTTTTGACAAAAGAAAACCAAGTGAGGTGTTTTGGAAGACACACACACTTGATTCACGCTCACAGTGATTAATTTCCCTTTAGAAAATTGAAATGTTTAGAAAAAAACAATGAAGCACTCGTTCTTTTTAGATCCCAAATCAAGATGTGATGGAAGACAATGATTAATTTTAGACCCAATTTTTGAAATGTGATTGAAGAAAAGATTATTTTTTAATCCAATTGCAATGATGTAATCAAACAAGATTTGATTTTATGTCCCAAATTGAAAGATGTGACAAACAAGATTAAGAGATGAAGGATGAAACGAGTGCACCTGGTTATTTTTAGCTTTCCAAATTTTTGATGTGAATGATATTGCTGCTACTAGAGCTCCTTATGATCACCTAAAAGATAAAAAACAATATTATAATGCAGCCAAAGAAAAGAAAAAGAAAAGAAAAAGACAAGTTAATCAGAAAATTTCAATTTCAGATACTTTTGACATAGCCGAATTATATTTTAGTATTTTAATAAATTTTTTTTATCTGAAAAATGAAAAATCAAAGAAGAGACCCCTACTAATTTTCTGAGAGCTTTCCAGAAATGTAAAGAAGTAAGAAAAATTCCCTGTTTTTCTCTTAGAATCGTGGATTTATGAAAACCATATAGAAAACAAAGATTAAAATTTTTCGCATTGTATTTTACCTCTAAAATAAATCTGTAAAACATAGAACCTTATTAGAATTTTCGAGATTTCCAAAAATATAAAAATTTCTGAAAAATTCATCAATTTGCGTCCAAAAAATCAAATTTATGAAAATACTTAAAATCAAAATAACTTCCACAAAAAAGATGATAAACTCTCAATTTTTTTACTGTAGCCTCTTGAAATGATGTAAAAGGTTATGTAAAAATATTGTAAAATAATTCGCAGCCGTGTAGAAGATATGAAGGACTTTGTAAAACCTGTGATTTTATCCAAAAATTGGCAGATCTGCAAAACAAAGTCAATAAAACCTGAAAAAAAAACACCATTAAAAGCCTTGTATGCACTACATTAACCCTTGGATTCTCTAAAATGAGAATTTTTGTTAGAAAGCCGAAATCCAGAATGCGAAATCCTGTCAGAAAACCTGTAGATAAATATTAAAAACGGGGCAAGGCCCCACGGTGGGCGCCATTTAATGTGTGATTGAATTTTTAAGTGTTAAACCATGATTAAATAAATCAAACACACCAATATAACATTAACTCAAAGGAAACAGATAAACAAAACAAACTCTTATGCGAATGGCTCCTTCGAAAGCATCATATTGTCCTCTATCTCTAGTGTTTCATTGATTCAAGATGCTCTCAGATTTTGTATGCCAAGCTCAACAAAATGGACTACAAAAGAACGAGATTTAGAGAAATGTTGGTTGCTCACTTCGGCAGCATAACGATATGTGAAGGTTCGAAAAAGGAGAATGATGGATGAAAGATAGAATATTTGAAGAATAATTTTGACAGAGTGAGGATACTTAAGAATCAACCCCCTAAATGAATTGTGAGAGGTATTTATAGAGTTTTCAAAAGCCCGATTGGCTATCTTGATGGACGATTGTGATAATTCCTGGCAGATCGAACGGTTGAAGAAAGATGAAATTGAAGAGAAAATAGAAGAAACCTAAAACCAGATTTTTCTATTTTATTATGAAAGAGGAAAAAGAAGAGAAGATAAGAATAAAAGAAAGATTTAAAAGCTAATAAATAATTAATTAAAAAAATCAATTATTTATTTGTGGATGACGTTAACTTTCTTAATTAAATAAAATATTTAATTAGCTTTTAAAAAAGCAGAAAAGTTTGTGATAAAAGCTTTAATCGAGGATTTTGAAAAAGCAGAATCTCATATTTAAATAAAATATTTGGTATGATATGAAGATTACTGAACCAATAAAATACCTAATTGTGATTTGGAAAGAAAGCATAAGATATTTTTAATTAAATAAAATTTATTTAATTAAATCACTTTTATGAAATTAATTAAATGAAACATTTAATTAATTAGAAGAAGAATAAGAATAGAAGAAAAGGATATTTAAATTTGGTGATCAAAATTTAATTTAAATTCAAATAATAGTGATATTAATTTAAATAAATAGAATGTATTTGTTAAATAATTAAGAAATGGATATATGCTAGAAAATAATTAAATAAAATAATTGTTTAATTATGGAAGAAAATAAGATGAATGAACTTAATATAATTAAATTAAATAAATTTAATCATATGTAAGAGGACTTTTAGAAGAAATAATTAAATAATAAATAATTAATTGCTAGGATTATAGACATGACCATTTTTGACCGTGCTCTGGGGATTAACTTGATTGGTTGATGGTCCTGATGAAGATGTCGAAGAGGAGGAACTAGATCATGATGATGTAGGAGTTAATGTTCATAAAGATGATATTCATGTGGATGATGACATTATCGAAAATGATATCGATGATGATGATGATGATGATATGACCAATCCTTACAATGTCAAATCTAGATCAGATGATACAAACAAAGAGTTGGATGAAGAAGAAGATCAATGACATTGAAATGTATAAGTTATATGATTATATTATCTATTTCATATTAATTTCTTGATAGAATTATATTTGAATTATGTGGTTACATAATTAATTCATGATGTTTTTAATTTTTATGCCATTACATAATTAATTTAATGATGTGCTTTCTAATGTTTGAAAGATCAAAAAATTAAAACATTTCAGTAGTGATGTTAACAACCTTGAAATTAGTGTGTTTTATTTTTCATGTGATCATAAAAGATTAAAAAGTTAGTTGTAGAGGTGGTTGTTCAGTGGTTGACGTGTATGTTGGTTCTTTTTACAATGTAACCAGGTTTGTCTTCTAGTATACCTATGGAATTTCCAATTCCAATTAAAGGAAGCTCAAAGGACCTGGACCAATTAATGAGGACTTTAAAAGCCTCCTACACTTTGGGCTCTACAAGACTCAGGAGGGTGATCCCTTAATGTGTTTACAACCTCTGCACCATTATCATAAACAACATTAATAATAACTGATAATCCCACTTAATAGCACAACACAATAAGATAATATTGGAAAGAATCAGCTATTCTTTGACAATATCAACTATATGGAGTATGGGATGACTACAAGACAATCCATAATATATCAAATAGTCATTGATTTACAATCTGTATCAAGCTCCAAGCAAAGAAAAACTAATACTGAATCACATGAATGAATGCAACCTAGTTCAATGCCACACATCCATTGGGGAGTCAAATTTATAAGAATTTAAAGGTCTATAACAAATGAAAAACATGACATATAAGGTCCCTAACAATATTGCATTACAATTTCATCAGTATGTATTCTAACTCAATACTACTTATCCAATCCTTATACAGAACATATCTACCTATAATCTCATTCAGGCATTTAATTATTTCCTTGGATTAAAGCTAAAATAGAATCATAAACACCAAAACAATGAGATGAATGAAACAACCCTTAGTTATTTTATTCAAAGTTCAGATATGTGCATACAATGGAGAGACATGAGCTTGAATTTATTATTTTAATTCAAATGCTAGCACTGTTATGCAACATTAAATCCTCATGAACTCAAAACCTATCATAGAATGACTCAAAATCCTAAATTGCATTTCTCTCTAGAAACATATGATTTTACAATCTGTTCTACAACTTCGCCTTGAATCGATCAAAATTCTCTAACTTGCTAACCTGTACTTCTGGACCTGAAATCATTCTTATAGAAAATGAAGGAGAAAATAAGCTTCGAGCCATAAAGTACACATGTCACCAGCCAATTTGGACACCTGTTGTTATTCCAAAAATTGTTACAAAAGCAATCATCTTGGAGCATATTCTCATTCATCATGTTGGTGGAGGAAGGTTGATGCAATAACAAAAAGCCATGTGAAACCCATGCCAAGAAAGCCATCAACACAAAACTGGAATTGTTGTAACTGCAACATCTGATTTGCCACCTGTCAGTAACACACTCTTTTTACTCACCATCATTCAAATACTTAGACACCCACCTCTGGTATTCTTCATCAATTGGCTAGTCAAAATTAATAATCTCACTTAACTTTGTACTATAAGGCATATACTTTACTGCTACCTAATTAGTATCTCTTTCAAAAGATTCCAAAAATGAGTCGGTACCAATAATCTTATCCATACAATTCACCAACAATATTCCCCTACTGGAATCACTATCCCCTGATCCCTATCAATATTCTTTATTGCTTCAAATAGAAAATAATACAAAGAATGTATAGAGGGAAATTTATTATCTACCCTTTCATTTAAATGCTCCAAAATAGTAGTAACAATTTCTTTTTCTTTTGAAAGAAAACCCTCCTATTTTACCGTTAATGATGTCTATAATTCATCAATTTTTTATATGAGCTACCTCTTTGTTGGATCAAAAAAGCACTATGTTTCTTCATCAATTTGTTCTAGAGGAGGGGTGAGAATAGGATTTTGAATAGGAGACCCTAGTGTAGAAACATTTGGAGAAGCAGGAGGCATTGACCCTACTATAGGAGGTAATGTGCTAGTTCCTAGAGCACTAGATGTTTCCCCAATATGTCTATACTTGAACCTTTCCACTTCAGTTTGTAGTTCAATATTCCTCTATTGCATTTTACTATATTCTTCAATTAAAATGTTATTCTTCTCCATTAGGCTCTTTCTTTCAGCCTCCTCGCTTTCAATAGTCTTTTGGGCCAACTTGACCAATTTCATAGTTAAATTAGTGGCTTCAGTGGTTAAATTCTATGAAGCCCTCTTTATTATTAATCCTCCTTTGAAATTTGGATTAATATCAGCAATGTTTGGCTTTCTTCCTTGTGGAGCAAATGCCCAAATTGCTAAGGTCTCATATTCTTCACTGAATGTAGGGTTTTGCAATGTTGCCTTAACTTCTTCTTCAAAATCTTGAAAAGGATTCTTGGACATCATAATGGCATTGAAAGCCAATGCATTTGTGATATCCCATTCAGGAAAAATCTAAACATCAACCTGACTCACAAATTGTCTCCCTTCTTTAGGAGTGATTTTTTTGAACTCTTCCATTAGTTCAACTTTTACTTCTTCATCATTCTCCTGATCTGACCTATCAGGCCTTAGTTCTCTCCTATCCTTGCATTTATTTTGATATTCCTCAAAGTTTATCCGCCATGGCAATTGCAAGAATACAAGTCTTTACAAATGCATTGTCCTCTAAGAACTCCTTGCAAGCCTTCATTCTTGCATCCTACACACTCTTACCCTTCATATCCAAATCAGATAGTACCAATTCAGCTGACCTAGGAGGGGAAGGCATACCAATGTGTATGTCCTAATCAGTAACAATAATTTCATCTGTCATATCCTCAAGTGGGTGATTAGTTCTTTGCCTCTTAAGACGTGGCTTAGATGGTGGTGATGGGGGACTATGCTCTGGTGAAGACTATAATTCAACGATCTTGACTACCCTAGGTACTTTGAATTTTGGACCTGGTTGTGGAGGTGTCTTCATTATTTCCTTCCCCTTTCTGTCTACTTCTTCCTCATCACTACTAGTATCCCCTTTCCTTCTACAGATGGGACACCTTTCTGTAGCCTAATATAGTGACCTTGTTTCAATTGTCCAATCACTTTGTCCTTGCATATCCAGACTTAGCCTTAAATTTATCCTTTTGGTTGTCAAGGTTTCCATAATCTCCTTGAAGTTTTTCATCAGAAAATCAATTTTCTTATGGTATGGAGTGAATTCCATTAGTGGATCATAATTCAAATCCATTTCATGCACAATATCTAGTAGCTTACTATAAGCTATCCATTTCTCCTTGTTCAATTCTTGCTTATTTAAATCAAATTCATTTATGATCAGGTCCTTAGGGAAATTAAACTCATGTGCAAACTTTCCACCTTTTATTCTTTGTCTAAAAATAACAAAGAAACCTTCAGGATCATGTTGTCACCTTGGACCAAATCTCAAATTGTAATCAACAAATAATTTATCAAAATGTGTCTAACCTCCCTTTGAAAATGTAAAGTTAGACACTATAGTATAATCAGGGAATAATGTTCCCTTCCCCTTTCCAGTAAGGTTGTCTTCATGAATACAACCCATCTACCACATAGATTCTTCAAACCCTAGTTTTGGTGGCACATTGTATGGTAGTATGTGAGGGGTTCCTTGAAATCCATATATGCTTAGGACAATGCTGACTGGATATGGGATAATGTCACCCTAGTTATGTAAAACCATCAATTCTGGTTTCCTCTCCTTTGGCCTAAGGAAATCATGCACTTCCTCGTGGATCCTAGGTACATTTACCATCATTCTAGCCCTTAATCTTAAAGCAAAAAAATTATCAAATTGCACATAATTGGTGTTTTCCTTATTATAGGATAGATCTGCAACCCATAGCTATACTGGAAATCTTTCTCCATCAACTGATTGTCTTAAGTTCATCTTCTCAATAAAGAAATCAACATTCCTAAATGGGAAAATATGCATCAACATGGATTACCAAAAGAATTGAGTATAGTATCGCCTTTCTGCAGCTTTGACAGCCCTTCATCTATCCTCTCCACCAAAAATGAAGCAAATTCATATGTTATAAAGAAGTTAGGGTATTGTATTTGCACCCCCATGAACATGTATGCAATGGGAATTACTGCACTCGGACTGAAACCCAAAATCTAAAATAGTGAATAGAAAGTAGCTAGGAAAGACTTTGCAAAATAATTCAATCTAAAGGGTTCCTGGTCACTAGGATTGATGTGAAATTGTGAACCTCCTACCTTAACTAGATGAGGTGGAAGCAGCTTAACCCTAAAAAGAAATTTCAGTTTTGTATACTCCTGCTTCATTTCCTCAAAATTAATAGGAACCAATTCATCACTCAGCTCACTCAAATAAAAAATCTATTGGCTAACATCTCTATTAATTTCTAATAGAACCCCTCCATCATTATCTCTAATTACCATTGTGATGGGGTCATATCTCATGGCCACTACCCTAAGTAAGTCCACATTAGGGAACACATTTGGTACAACTAGCTTACCCATGTCATACATCCATCCATTTGAGAGAGGGTGAGGAAAATTCCTCTGTCCATACCATAAAATAGACATCTCTAAGCCAGCGAGTGGAACCCTAGCATCAACAATATTGGAACTATTATACACCAACCCCTCCCCTAGGATTTTCCCTCGCAATAACACTACACCCTTCCTTTTATCATTTTTTGACAATGGAAATTGATTGAGGAAATCATCATACAAAGTTCTTTTCAAATACTCAATGTGGCCAAAGTGTTGCTTGGGTGGCACCATTTTAGACAAACTAGGGCTTCACTACAATGTTACAATTCAAGTGGCTATGACTAAGCAGAGATAGAAAATTATAGAGTAAAAATACCGCAATTCCTGAAAATTTATAATTAAACTATAGCCCCAACAAAAGACTTTAATGAGCTCAGTGACATGCATAATAGACCCACCTTCCCAAATTTAGGTGCAGAATGACTGGGAAACAGAGAAAATAAACTCATGGCTTTTTTTGCACAAACTCTAATTTCTGGCTGCCACTACTCGCAATTTCACCTTTGGCTCTAAAACTATTTTTTATGAAATATTTGGATGCCTTGTGATACAAATGAAGTAAATTTATTTTATGTCGATCAAATATTTCTAGTAGATGTCTCATCTGCCATTAAATCTCACTCGTAGGCTACATGAATGACTCCAACCACATTTGATACAGATTTAAATCTGAACCATTGATCCTCCAGTTTGATCAAATCATCCATGACCACCTTCAAAATACGCTGACATAATTGCCAACACGACAATAAGGGGCCAACCATGCCATAAGCCACAAATGATAACCACACGGTGGTTACCCATGATACTGCAATCCCTCGATTTACCATCGTGGGATGGTGGACAACCATTGATCCTTCTCATCAGAGATCCTACTCCTTTAAAAATGGTCATCGTCCTTTCTGTTAACTATCGAGCAGCTTTTCCCTCAAAATTATAACATCTGCATTAAAATAAAGCATGTGCATCTCATAAGCACTTTAGTTATCCACCCCTTAACACATTTAGAATCGGCTAATGCTTACTTCACTCTTTAGACCTCATCGGATGAGAAATGTGGCAAGCACCCATGATATCGCGATCCTATAATTCTTGGTCGTAGGATAGCGGGCACCATTGATCTACATGAAATAGATCAATGACAGTGCTAATTCAACCCTCTACAAAATAAAATCATTGATGGCCACCTTCAAAACAAGCTGACACAATTGCCAACATGGCGATAAGGGACCCATTTTACCATACACTACGAAGGAAGTCCATGTAGCGGTTTCTCACAATATCGCAATCCTGAAACTTCTGATCATGCCATGGCGGGAAACTGTTGATCATGAGCATCAATGATCTCATTCTTTTAACATAGTCGTCAGCCATGTCGTTAACCTTCGAGCAGCTTTTCCAATGAGATTATAACATATCCATCAATTTAGAACATGTGCATCTTGAGAACACTTTTGTAATCCACCCCTTAATACATTTAAAGTCGGCTAGTGTTTCCTTTACTCTTTAGGCTTCATTAGATGAGACACATGGTGCCCGCCCATGATTTCACAATCAACCCAAGCACCATCGCAGGATGGTGGGGAACAGCTCAAATCAAATGGAAGTTGGTCATCGATAGCACAAATTTGATCCGCCAGATAGGACACATGGCACCCACCCGTGATTTCACGATCCTTCAATTCCTGATCATGGGATGGTGGGCACCATTGATATCTACAAGAAATAGATCAATGAAAACACTAAATCAACCCTTACAAAATAAAACATTCATTAAAAGGAGAAGTGGGCATTACTAGGTGGACGACAAATAAAAATATTATATTTATAGAAGAAAAATAAAATAAATTTATAATTTGTTTTCTAATTTCAATTTTAACTTTAAATGTATGTTCACTCATTAAGTTGTATTTTTTTTACAATCACATTTTTATTTTAGATGTTTGTTTATAAAATATAAAGATGCATTAAAAATATATTAGAAATATCTTTCTTTATATTATATAACATTCATAACATTAAATTAACATAGAATAATTTCGCAATATCACTTAAGCAATCAAGAAAAAATTAATCATTACCGTGCAACATTATTCTCACATCAAACTAACAAATAAACATTGACTTTTTTTTAATTTTTTTATATTATAACATTCATAACTTACACCTTTTATACACAATATCAAGTTAATTATAAAAAACACATAAAATTATTTATAAGCAACTTATTTTTTTTAACAATTTAATATAATTAAGAAAAATTAAATAAGAATTATAGATAAATTTATGAAATATTGATTTACTTATCAAGAAAAAATCAATGATAAATTTACTTATTATAGATAAATTTAACTACCAATCTATTTTAACCATCAAGAAAAAATTAATCATTAGTGATTGCAACATTATTGGCACATCTTTTAAACTGTCAAATAAACATTGAAAACACATATACAAATGCACAAATAAGAATGGTAATTAAGAATTCTCTAGAATTGAAGTTATAACAACAAATACAATCCTTAGCTTAATCATTTGTTCTTTGTTAGGGTTGGGATAAGAATTTAACAAGGCCAGGCAAGACTTAGGAAATAAAAGCCTATGAAGGAAATAAAGAATTAAAATCAAAGTTGGGTTTTAATTTAAATCTGGTGACATAAGCCTAAGCCTTAACCCTAGTGGTCATGTCACCGATGGCTTATCCAAATCATTTCATAAAATACTAATCGTGCAATGTGTAGGTTTTTCAGATTCGAAGATATGGGAGAAGATCTCGATCGTACCCTGCCAACTTGCAGACCTAAGGTGTCGCCCTATTATTTGGCATGAGGTTAGCAAAAGGCAGATGTGTGTCCCTGAAGGGTAGACCTAAGGTGTCACCCTGTTATTTGGATTAATGTTATTGGTCATGAGGAAAGTGAATGATGCTTCGTTGGATGTCAAACTGAGTTAGCCTGAGATAAACTGTTTTATTTGCCAACTCTTTAGGAGATCAGCAGGTAGTATTCGAAGTTGGAAAATGGCACATGGTGGTCATTTTATTGTATAACTGGTGAAGCATTAATTAATTATTCCTTGCTTCTATAGTCATGTCTATCTCAATCTATGTGAAGATGTTGTTGGCAATAATGAAAGGTGATCTTTGGATTCTCATGCAGCTCTAGTTAAACGGTGATAGTACATATGTCGCCAAATTTCCATGTTTGCACATGCATTTTTACTAAGCATTGATGAAGGTTGCCATTACGTCGCACAATAAATACAAGAGGAATTAATTGCTACTAGTGTCATTCTTGTAGCAATTAGAGCACTTTGTGGGCTAAGTCTAATCAAGTTTGAGTGCTTGTCTGAGTAGAGAAAATGAGTAAGTCAGTAAGGAGGTATGTTTGTTTGAGCTCACAAAAGCTCGGTCCTGCTATCTAGGAAGGTGCTTTGGTTGAAAATCCAAGGCTTGTTCCCACTAGATGCAATAGAAGGTTGCAATTCTAGGACTTTGCTACTCAACTAGTAGATGACAAAGGCAAGCAGTCGACAGTGTGCTCTATTACTAGTGTTGGTAGGAAAATAAGGTATGGGCATGGCTCCTTATTTAGATTCCAACACTCGCCCATTGACCTTACGAGAAACACTTCTGATGATGTAACCGAGACCAGACTCCGACTACTATTAGTATTTACATTACTTAAATCATTGTCTACCCTCTGATGAGGAAGTGATATATGTGGTACCATTGGCTGTTAAAACCCCAAGCAGACAAACTAGAACTGTATTTGGAAAGGAAAAGAAAGAAGAGGAGGCTGAGGGTCTACCATATTGGGAAAAAACTAGAAGTAGGTGTGTATACCAGGGTTTGAGTGCTGGTAAGGGAAGGGTGGTGGGTAAATAAGAAGTTGTTGTGGTGCCTTTGTGGCAATTTGGTTGCCTAGTTTTTTTGCAGGGATAGTGACAAGGGGATTTTGATGACAATTTGTGTTCCCTTTTCTTTTAGCTTTCCCCAGTTTGTGCACCACTATGTTTTGTAGATTCAATGTGTGGGAATTTTTGAAATGAAATTCAAATGCAATGGAGATTTTGTTCAAATGAAAATTTGTGGTGAAATTACATTTGAGCCCGAAGCTTGTTGCTTCCTTGTCATATAAAAGGGAATTCAAGGCTCTTTTGTAGGGAGAGTACTGATGAAAGCTCTAGCTAGGTTTTGAGTTGAATATATGGGTAGAAAGATATCTATCCTCTGATGAGGAAGTGATATATATGGTGCCATTGGTTGTTAAAACCCCAAGCAGATGGAATAGAATAGATAGCCTGTTTTAAGTTTTAGATGAATATATGCAAATTATCTTAAATTGTATGTAGATATGACTTATAAGCATGAATAAACGTATAATTCTAATATATTTTCTCTCCTTATGTGGATTTGAGTGAATTTTTAATGAAATGTTAATGATGTTGTCATTCTTCTTTTGAGAATTTGTTCAATTATGTGTCTATGTTTTGGGTAGAATTCAGTTTTAAAATTTTGAGGTTTCATATTTAGATGTGTGAGATTGATCTAATATTCCAGAAAATGAATCTTAAAATATCATGAAAAAAATGGGCATAGAATGAATGTAGAAGTAAAATTATATTTGCATATATTCATAAAATAAGATCTAATAAACAAAAAATATATGCAATTAAAAATAAAGGAAAAATAATTCAACCCAAATTTAGATGAAGGATAATTAGAATATGTAGTATAACTTTAAGGATAGGAGCTGGGTTTGGATTCGGATTATGAGTGTTCACTTAGAGTTATGATTAGAGTTATGAATCTCGATTGGTTCAGTGTGTTCCTTGGGTTTCTTTCTTGGGATTGAAGTTGTTAGATAGGTAAGTGTATTTTATAAAATTAATATGTCAAAATTATAATACTACATGTGATTTTTCATATAGTATTAAATTGTAGATTAAAATTGATAATAGATTTCCTTCCTTCTTTTGCATTGTAAGCTACCATAATATATGGCCTTAAAATCCTATTCATATTTTGAGCTTTTCTAAACTATACAACACAACATCCAACAAAAAAAATTGTTATGCATTTTTTCCAAGCATAAATCCTTAGAATTCTTAATGTGTTACTTAGGTTAATTCTTTAATGCAATAAATAAATACACACTAATATATATATTATGGATTTGAGGGAAAATATTAAAATATTGATATATATAGAAAAATTTAAATGCAAGGGATTTAGGTACATACCTTTTCTTTTGTTAATGTTGATGAAGATACAAATCTTGATGAAGTGCCAAATTAGATTACATGATATAAAAAATTGGAATATCTTTGCTCTATGTGGCACTTGAAATTTTGTACAAAACTATAACTAACTCTACATCAAATTTGTGACTTTGGGCCTATTTTGCATCAATAAATATGAGCTTTGACACATGCCTCCTAATCTAGCATACAATATGTACTTAAATGCTCAAAATAGTTGGAAGTAGTGTTGAGATTGGTGGATCTTTGGGAAGGTCCAATGCTTCACCTTTGTATCTCTCCCTATATATAGAGGTAGAGATGAAAATAGAATAAGAGAGGAAAAGGGATAAAAATGGATAGAGATATAGAGAGAGATAGAGGGAGAAATAAATATATAGAGAAATAGGGAGATATAATAGGGGGAGATAGAGAGAGAGAAAGAGAGAGGGAAAGATAGATAAATGGGAAGAGAAATACATAGATATAGAGATATATGGGAAGATAAAGGGACAAATAGGTTGGGATATGAAGATAGATATGGGTATAGGGAGAGAGCAAGAGATCAGGGAGAGATGGGGAGAGATAGAGAGAGGGAGGGAGAAAGGGAGAGATATATGTAGAGGAGGGAGAGATAGAAGATGGGGAAGAGGGAGATATATGTAGAGAGGGGGAGAGAGGGAGAGTGAGAGGGGGAGGTTAATTTTTTAGTTTAAATTCTATCAAGGTACACATTGAAATTTGAAATCATACCAACTTGTCTATAACAACTATCAACAAGGAAAAATAAATTTAAAATAAGAAATGTTCATCAATCATTAGATTTAGTATTGACAGCATCAAAGAAGTATATCATGACAAAATGGCATTAACTAACTTAGATATATCCACTATTTTTTTTTTCAAACGTTTGAATATATTGTTAACATTATATACATTCAAGCATTTGAATGTTATGAAATGTATAGCTTTGAAATTGAGTCTAATAAAGCTTTTCTCTCAGATGAATAATCAAACTTTGTTATTTTTATGATTGTGCATTTAATCCTTTGTTCAAGTATATAAGTCTTTTTTTTCACTTGAAGTTTAAATATGTATCTGTTGAAAAGGACCTTTTGTATAATGTGTGAAAACTTAACATCATCTTATTTTTCATGCTTCAAAATGTTGAATTATTTTGTTGAGCTACACCCATAATTTCTTCTACCACTTCTTCAAAAGTTGTAATCCAAGTGAATGAAGTATGTTCTTGCACTTTTCATTGAAGTATATATTTATAATCACATTCAGGGAAAGTTTTATTACATCTTCTACAATACCACTAACCATTTTCATTAGTGTTTACCTTCTTTTTGTAGTGCCTATCTCCAATTTTCAAGGGGCATGTTGTATAACAAAAAAGAAATTCTACAACAATAGAAATATAAAATTGGCTTTTAGGTAAGTGCACCAAGATGGTTTCCCAAAAGGGACTTTAGTATGCCTTTTCTAAATCAAAGTGACAGCAGATGAAATTGAGGATAGTTACACTCAAAATTTTGAGATGGAACAAAAAAAAGAATCAAAGTGCTTTAAGTCTACTTTCTAAACTACTAAGTTATTTTTAGAATGGTTGAGATTAAGGGTTTCAATGGGAGAGAGTTGGAGAGGGAGGGAGGAATATAGTGGGAGAAAGGGAGGGAGAGAGTGGGGGAGAGAGGCAAGAAGAGAGTGGGAGAGAGTGGGAGAGATTGGGAGAGGGAGGGAGAGAGTAAGAGGGAGTGGGAGAGAGTGTGATAGGGTGGGAAAGAGGGTGTGAGAGAGTGGGACAAAGAGGGAGGAAGAAAGTGGGAAAGAATGGGAGAGAGTGGGAGGGAGGTAGGAAGAAGGTGGGAGAGAGTGGGAGAGGGTGCGAGAGAATGAGAGAGAGTGGGAAAGTGGGAGATAGGGAGGGAGAGAGTAGGAGAGAGTGGGAGAGGGTGCGAGAGAGCAGGAGAGAGTGGGAGAGAGTGTGGGAGAGTGGGAGAGAGTGAAAATGTAGCTACAAAGGGTTTCTATACATAATATTTGTAGGAGAATTGTTGGTGTAATTAATTATTAATTACACTTTGCATAAATTTACTTAGGTAATTATTTAATTCCTAATTTATAGGATCTTATATATTGCACTTATTGGGGGGTGTTGGTGTAATTAATTATTAATTACACTTTGCATAAGTTTACTTAGGTAATTATTTAATTCCTAAGTTATAGGATCTTATCATTATCTTATCGACCTATCTTCATGCTCAAGATAAGATTAGGTTTATGCATCTTTACTTTTATAAAGAAAATCATTATCATGTAATTATTGAATTCCTGAATAATATTATGTTGCACATTATTTTACAACCTATCTACTTTTTCTAATTTTCTCTTCTGTGGAAGGTATTTTTGGTTTGTAGATCTAATCTTGGTTTCTAACAAGAATGGAATCTCTATTTTGAATTATTCTAAACCTTGTTTCTATGTAGTAGTTTTTAAATTCATTTTGTTGTTATACTCTATAATTAATAGTTTATATATTGTACTCTATCTATACATGACTTTTAGCAAGATTGGGGACACTAATAGAACCTTCATTTATTTTTTTAAAAAGACTAAGAAATGTATAAAAAATTTACAACATGAAAACCATGAAAATAAAAGTGAATAAAAATTTAACATAGTAAAAATGGCCAATCATGTGCCAATAATGAAAAGAACCATTTTTTGTTACTCTAATATTTCAACCACATACTAAATTACCAAGTGCATTTTATAAATGTATCATGCAAGGAGCACAATATTGGGAATCAATGTGAATGATTCTCATCAAGAAATTAGACAAGCTTTTGAGATTGAAGGGCTTAAACTCTTTGTAAGGGTTTTCAATAAGAATTCAATTATTACTAATAGGAACAATAAGAAAATAGATAAATGTGAAAATAAATCCTAATCTCTAAGAGTGTTGTGGTAAGAATTACATACACATCTCATAAGTTTCAATAGAGACATGAGACACATTTATAGAAATAAAGGAAAGAAATAGCTATTTAGATAGTTATTAATCTATAAAAGATTAGGACCTATGTACTTCAAGAGATTAATAAAAATAAGTTTTTAATTATTAATTTTTAAATTTGATAATTTTGAAATTATCATAGATGTAAAGTAAAGATTTTTTTTTTCAATAAAACAAATAAAAATGACAAACAAATAATGTGATTAATCAAGAATAACATGATATTGCAAAAAATATAATAGATAAAAGAATATGCATAATTGTACATAAGCTATCAAAAGTCTAAATATACCTCTCTTTATAAAAAAATAAAAATCTTTAAAATGACTAAAAATTATTAGAACTTATTAAGCTCCATGAAAAAACACTACCTTCCATATAAAGAGTATACAACATGATACTTATAGAAAACAAATTGTGTAGGATACCAAAAAATTATTAAAAAGATAAGATAAGATAAAATTATAAATGAAATTAATCATATTAATTTTATAGTTAAAAAGATAATTCTATGGATCTTTAAATATACATTTATAATAATCTTTAAATATTTATTTAAAAAAATATATATTATATTTTATAAACTTATACATTAAATTTTTTAATATTTAAGTTATACTAAAATCTAAGATGTTGATATTCATTATTAAAATTATTTTTCAGTAATATATTAACATACCTAGATATATTCACAAAATCTATTATCCTATTGATTGTATGTAATTTTATGCGTATAATATGTTAAAAATAAAAATATGCTTTTAAAATATATATATATTTAAAAAATTAAAAAATATATTTTTTAAATTGGAAATATATTAGAAATATTTTGAATGTATTCAACTATCAAAATATGATATTTTTTTAATATACCATTAAAATCACTAGTTGCCCTAATTTCTCCGCTTTTACTCATTTTTTATGAATTTCCCTTTGGCCTTGTCAAATATTTCATTTTAAATGTTTTGCTTTGGAAGCAATGAAACATTTAAAATATATTGCACAAAAATTTCCTCAGGCCCCACCTTGTACAGTCCATGTGGAAGCCGCCCCTGATTTCGCAATCAACAAAAGCACCATTGCGGGATGGCAGGGAATGACTCAGATCAAATGACATTTGATGAATAGTCATGCAAATTTGATCCCCAGAAGGGACACGTGTTGCCCGCCCATGATATCGTCATCCTACAATTCCCAATCATGGGATGGTGGGCAACTGTTGATCTTGAAGGAATTTTGATCAACGACAACGTGAATTTCATCCTTCTGAAAAATAAAAAATTCATTAAAGGGCAAGGGGACATTACTAGGCAAATGGAAAACAATGACATAAGTTTTTTTAAAACTGTTTAGCACAGGGCCAACTAAGACTTAGGAAAATAAAACTCGTGGAGGAAATAAAATATTAAGACCAAAGGGACTAGGCCTATATGGAACGATGGGGCATAAGATGCTTTTAAAACCCTTCAAAAAAGGTAACGATGAAATAGATCCCATCCAAGGAATTAGGTAAACACAAGGGTTTAAGATGAAGACAAAGCTAAAACCCCGGACCTAAGAAATTTTCCAACACCGTGAAAGACTAGTGACATAAGGCAAGGCATGAGTGAAACATTAGGAACAAAATTTGAAGTTCCATCAATACAAGCATTGGATAATTTTATATTAATAGTTTGTCCTATCACAAATATAAAAGGTGAGCACAATAAATAACATGTATTTTCCCATTAAATGTGAAGTATTTTCAAAAAGTTATTATTCAACTATTGGTCCATTTTTGTTCAATATAAGTTGTATTTTAAATCATTGTGTTGTTTTTATAACAAGAAATAGAATTTTTGTGTTCAACTATTAGTCCATATGTGTTTTTTTTATAAAATAGAACATAGTGAACAAAAATTTTAAGTTCCATCACTACCCATCACCCTAAACCCTAAACCATTAACCCTTAACCCTTAAACCCCAAACCCTTCAACCTTCTACCCTCTCTCTCTATCAAATCCCCCTACCTCTCCCCTCTCTTAGGTCTCTAGTCTCTCCCTTACCCTTCTCCCTCTCTTAGGTCTTTCTCTCACTCCTCACTCCCCTCTTAGGTATTTCTCACTCTTTCACTCCCTCTGTCTCTCCCTCCACCCTTAACATGAGCCCCTTAAACCATCTACCTCTACCTTAAACCTCCCCTCCCACTATCTCTCCCACTCCCTCCCTCTCTATCTCTCTCAACTATCTTCAATATACCACCCCCTCTCCCTCTCTTAGGTCTCTCACTCACTCCCTCCCCTCTATCTCTCCTCCCCTCCACCCATTAACCTTGACCCAACAAACCATCACACCTCTGCCACCAACCCTCCCTCCCTCATCTCTCTCCCACTCCTCCTCTCTCTCTCAAGTATCTTCAATATCCTACCCCCTCTCCCTCTCTTAGGTCTCTATCTCACTCACTCACTCCCTCTATCTCTCTCCCCTTAACCCTAAACCCTAAACCCTTAATAAACCCTCTACCCTCTACCCTTAACTCTCACTCCCTCTATCTATCTCCCACTTCCTCCCTCCTCTCTCTATCAAGTATCTTCAATATCCTACCCCCTCTCCTTCCCTTAGGTCTCTCTCTCCCCTTAACCCTTAATAAAACCTCTACCCTCTACCCTTAACCCTCCCTTCATGTATCTCTCTCCCACTCCCTCTCTCTCTCTCTCTCAAGTCTCTCCCTCCTACCTCCTCAACCGTAAACCCTTAAACCTTCTATCCTCTACCCTAAACACTCTTCCCCTCCCCCTTCCCCCTCCTAATTCTCTCTCTCTCTCTCTTGCCCACCCTCCACCTCCTAATTACTCTTGGGTATATAGAGAGGAGTAAGAGGGAGATAAAAAGAGAAGTAGAGATAGAGATATAGAGTAGGAGATATGGAGGGAGAGATGGAGTGAATGAGAGAGAAAGGGGGAGAGGGAAAGATAGCTTAATAGATAGAGGGGGGAAGAGGCGGGAGTGACATAGATAGTGGGAGATATAGAGATATAGAGAGCGACAAGGAGAGATATATCAATCACCCTCCCTATATATCTATCTATTCATCCTTATCTCTTTATCTCTCTACCCTTCTCTATCTCTTTGTTTCCCTTTCTATTTGTATGTTTGTCATTATCTCCCTCTTTCTCTCTATATTTTCTTCCCTATGTTTATCTTTGTCTCCTTAAGTGTGCAATGGGTACATTGAAGAGGTCTTAACGGAGTACTATCATATCTTTAATCAAATGGAATGATACCTTGAGCATAACTCCCCAAGGAAACATGCCATCCTTGGATTGTTGACATGAAACAACCAATAAAAATTTAGTTTCTCTCTCTCATATTAATATATATTACTGTTATATTAAATATATATTATATTAATTATATTTTATATTATATAAAAATATACTTATTATTAATTATTAATTATAATAATTTTATATGTATTTAATAATTTTGTTAAAGAATATAATATGTAATTATACTAAGTTGAATAATTATATTATTTATTATGTAAAATATAGCTAATATATATTTAACTAAATTGTAGAATATTAAAACCTAGCTAAATGGTGCTAAAATTTTGAACTTAATTAACATACTCTAAAAGCTAATGAAACTAGGTTGTAGCTCATCAAATTGGAGAAGTGAAAGGTCAATGCCAACATCGAGGAAGAGTTTGGAGCAGTTAAAACAAGGTCAATTTCAGCACCGAGGAAGAGTTTGGAGGAGTGAAAACAAGATCAATACCAGTGCCAAGGAAGAGTTTGGAGTTAAAACAAGGTCAATACCAACGCTGAAAAAGAGTTTGGAGGAGTGAAAACAATGTCAATATTAGAGCCAATTAAGAGTTTTGAGGAGTGAAAACAAGGTCAATACCAGCACCAAGGATGAGGTTGAGGGCACTCACAAAAAATTGACGACCAAGGGGCAATGAGTAATGTAAGTTTGACACCCCCATTCTCTTTAACCTTCAATTTTCATGCCTTGTTTCCAAAGATATTCTCATACATTGGCACCCCCATTCTCGTAAAATGGTATAAGATAATAAAAAAATACAAAACATATCCACCTACAATCCCATTCAAACATTTAATTAATTCTTTGAATTATACCTAAAACAAGAATCATACACACCCAAATAGTGAGATGAACGAAACAACCTTTGATCATTTTATTCAAAATTCAGATATGCTTGTACAATGGAGAGACATGAGTTTGAATTAGTCATATCAATTCAAATGCCAGTACTGTCATAAAACATCAAATCCCCATGATTGCAAAGAAACTTCTGCAGGCGACACCTAAGTGCATTTCCTTAAAACCATCGGACTTCCACAATTTTCTCTGCTTCATCTAGACTCGACCAAAATATCTAACTTGCTAACCCACACTTCTGACCTTGAAATCCTTCTTATAGAAAAAGGAGGAGCAAACAAGCATTGGGTCAGAAAGCACACGTGTCACCAACCAATTGGATAACCTTGTACTCTTCATCAGTTGGCCAATCCACAAATTCTGATCACCTCATTCACCTTAACACTATAATTTTTGTACTTAACTACCACCTAATTCGGTTCTCTTTCAAAAGACTCCAAGAATGAGCTAGTACTAATGATTTTTTCCATACAACTCACCAACAAATCATAATTTTAGTTACCCTATTTTTGAGGGTTTTGTAGTCAAAACATGATATAAGTTCCTCTTACTTTTTATGATTACTATATCTTGTGGAAGGCTCGTGGGCCTGTGTAATTTTGGGATGCTAGATGGGCGCCGAGATGAGAAATAAGAAGGTATAAGCTACTAGCCACTCAATAGTTTTGTGAAGAAAAGCATGTGAAATGAGAGGTTCAAGCCTAGGTTTCAACAAAACATGTATGGGAGATATGATTTTATGAATTTTTATCCATGTGTAGAACTAATGGGTTGTTTCTAAACACTGAATATAAATGATATACATACACACACAAACACACACATATATATGTATGTATATTTATTTTTAAATGTAAATGTAAATGCAATTACTGGATGCTCTCCTAGAACAATAAATGCAACATATCATTAAATAGATCTATATCTATGTATATAAATGTGTATTTATAAATGCAAGTGTAAATGGAAAGGGCATACGGTTTTGTAGTGTTATAGATACAACATATCCATAAATTAATGTAATTGAAATTCTAAAGTCTTCAACACATATAATATGAAATCGATCAAACTATTAAACTACATGAGAAATAAATAAAAATAGTAAATGCATATGTATGTGTATTTGTAAATGTATGTGTAAAATAAATAAGAATAATGAAAATTATTAAAGAATACAAGGAAAGTTCTCCTCCCTTCTTGGTAGTGATAACCTCCTCCACACACAACCCTTAAAAATTATGAATAGAGGAATACAGTCTTTGAAGAACTCAAAGTTGATTCTCTCCTACCTAATGCAATTAGTCATTTTATCCTTACAAACATTTATAGTGATTACTAGAGGCACATAGAACAATTCTTCATAATAGAAGAATTTCATCATACTTTTCCAATGATGGCATTATGAGAACACCTTAGGTTAAATGAATAATTCCTAGCTAAGATCTTTAAATCATGTCCAACTGTATAAGAGAAGACTGTTGCTATGTGTACCTGGATACCACGGAGAAAGGCTAGTATTTGGGCTCTTTCATCAATCATTCTACCTTAAAACATACCAAAAATCTCCTAGCAATTAGACATAGGAAGATTTAATATGACTTAAAAAAATTTATTGCCAAAGTGTAAACTTATGATGACTTAACCAAGCCTAGTACACACTCCCTCCCCATTAACCACTTGGTTTATATGGAAATTAAATATAGAATTTGCTACTATTTTTTAGTCGTATGACTCAATAAACCACTTGGTGACTACACTAGTTGTTGCTTGAATGAACTTAAAGCTCTAGTCCTTTTGATTACAATTAAAAGAAGTCATTTGAGGCCTTTGATTTATTGTGTAACATGGACCATAGTCACATTTAACACTTGTTACCAAGTTTTAGGGGTTAAAATGTTAAATGGGTGATTTTTGACGGACACATTTGGACGGTAGTAACAATAGCTTGCAATCTATTAAGACTTGATTACCTTATAACCTGTGAAATTCTAGCGATGAAATGATAGATTAATCATAATGTCACCTTGGGATCACATACCATGAAAATTACATCAGACATTCATACTATTAATTTATAATGGTATTTCAAAGTATCTTTCCTGAAATTGGGAAGAGGAAAGAGACATAGCTCTCCTAAGAGGAGATCAACAAAATTAAAAGATTGAAGAAAATTTATTAAATGCATGGAATTTTTCCTTACTAAAAGGGTCATGTTCTTATGATATTGACATAATTTCAAGGTGCCCTTGGTAATGGGTACCAGACTCTCAATTTTGTGATGAGGATGTAGTTTGACCTATTTTGCATGGGTGGCTAGTCTATTCTAACAAATTCTTACGTTGGTGGATTCATGGACTTTGTTATAGTTACAAAGATTGGATCTGTGGGTTGACGATATACACAAAGTATGCATAGGTATGCCCTATCATCAAATTATATACAACTAAAAGATAAGGATCAAAATAAAGGAGTGGCTATGTACATTGACAGAAGGCCAAAAGCATCAATGAATATTCCAGGGTTTATAAATAGTACACAACATGGGTCAAAAAATAAGCAACCCAATTGCATATTCGAGGCGTGTAAGGGAAAATTGTGTATTCGTATGTGTGATAAAATCAATAACTGCAGGGGAAGAGTTGCTAATCGATTACAATTTGAATCGCTTAGTTACAAACATAGTTACTATGGGGGTGGTACGTACTATGTACCATTTTACCCAACCTCCAATTAATGACTCCAACATACCATTTTATTCTTATATTTTTTTTCATAATTCTATTGGTTTTATTTTGGTAATGTTTTTTTATATTTAGTTTTTGTCACAGGGGGAAATTGATCATACAGAGAAGGATCTGGCCTAGAGCACAAATCGTGATGTATCTTCAGGCACTTCTACCCAACATGTTTACCTCATTGTAATTGTACAAATTAGATACAAGAAAAATGTTTTATTATTATGTTTTTTTCATAAGTTTTTTGGATTAATTTTGATAATGTTTTTAATATTCTTGTTGCAGTTGAATGGTCAAGGAAAGGCACCAGCAGTAGAAGAGAGCATCCATAGTGAGGTGCAGTCAATATTTTGTGATGATGACATCGCTTATTCAACAAACCCTTTTGATACGATAAAGAATCTCATGAGAAAATGCAATGAAGAAATTACTAAGTTGATGTTCAAAGTGCCTCAAATAGATGAGCTAAGAGAGAGGGTTAAAGTATTGATAGAGAGATTACAAAACTTGCAAGGAAGTTGTCATGAGGTCTTTAATTATAACATAAGTTCATTCATGGTTTTATATTTTGTACTCTTTTATGTCATGAAGTAAAATATGTGTTGTTTTTATAGGGTTATTTTCCTCCTCATGATGCTCTTGGCCATGATCAGGGTACTGCAAGTGCTTCCCAAGGAGTAAGGGTTGGTACAAGTGTCCATCCTGATCTTCCTACGCATACATCACATTATCTGAACCCATCATCCGTGCCTATATTGTCATCTGAAATGTTGACAACACATACCATGCAGGAATTCATTAATGCACCCTCTAGCAGTGAACACATACTAGAACATGCTTTAGGACATGTACCTAGGGATACAAAGGCCACTAGTACTAGTGATGTTTTAGCAGCATTTCCTAGATCTTCCTGTATTACTAGTACGGGAACATTGCCAGTCACACTTGTGGTAACCAAGAATTTCCTTCCCATAAAGATAGAGAAGTTCCTAGGTACTTTAAAATGTTTTAATTATTATTCTATATAATCGAATTGAAATTTACTTATTGATCGCTCCTTTTAGACTATTGATCCAATGATCATTTTGTAGGAAATGATGTTTTTTATAAACATCTAAGTGATATTACATTGGAGCTCTTCAGGCCCACCATACGTACATGGTGGAATGCCCAAAATAAAGATTTAAAAGATGAGCTCATTAACCATTTAGTTGTGTTGTTCAATGATAAAACATTCAACTAAACCAAGGTCCTTAAGAAGCTGGTACCTATCTAAAGTATGCGAGGGACCAATGTAGGTCACATTTAGAGAAGAACAAAAAGTAAGAGCATCTCCACATGATTCCGTAGAGGGAGTGGAAGGACTTGGTGTCCAATGGAAAGGAAAAGGCTGAAAAGAAAAAAGGAAAGACACCATCGACCCAAGGAAGGTATGTGATATAAAAGTATAAATCTGCAAAAAATCCTGATCAATTGCAATTTTTAAAAAAATTGCAGGCTAGACGATTTTTTTCATGATTTTTTGAAAAAATATTGACTTTTTGGTCAATGATTTTTTTCGTTTCAAACTACAAAACTGCCAAAAAAACATGTTTAAAATTTGCAAAAAAATGTGAATAAAATTGAGTTGATTTTCATGCAAAAAAAACCATGATACCATGGCTTGTTTCTTACTATTATGCTTTGATAGATTTTTTCCAAGCATCCATAGCTTGTTTGAAAGCACCTATTTTAGGATTTTAGCCATAACAGTAAGGCAATGAACTATTTGATAAAATGCTTTGGTAGACATGTATGAAAAATGTGGTAGCATAGACAACTATCACCATCTGATATTTATGTAGTTGTAGTATGTTTTGTGCAATGTAATTAGCGATATGAATATAACCAACAAAAATCTATTTTCTATAATTCGTGGATTGAACTCTGTATTTAATTTGCTCTCAATGTCTGTATTCTATGGAAATGCCATTAATTTTTTTCAAAAAAGTAGTATGCTATGTGTGATACTATCAACAATATAATTATATACTGATTACTCTTTCTTTTTACATAATCTAACATATTTCAAACTTTTCATAGGTTGCTCGACGCATCGAAGGAAACAAAGGAAAGACTAGAAAAGCACAAGAAACACAAACTTGGCTCTGGTGGTTATATGAAATTATCCAAATGAATTGTAAGTATCAATAAATAAAATATTGCATCCAAATTATAATAAATTGAAAACAATTTTGGTTTTATCACACCATAGAAGAAAAATTCATAATCTTCTACAAAAATGTAGGGCTCTGAATTCAATAGAGTTCCCACATAAGAGGACCTGAAGATTGCCTTCCAGCAAGGCTATGGAGTCGTGGCTAAATGCCTAAGAGTCTTGACTGGGAAAACACAATCTTCCATTGCACCTGACATGCAAGTAAATAAACTCAATAAATTTTATTAAAAATTGAATACTTGTGCAATCTATTCAATATTAATTTCCACCATAAAGTAATTACATTCCTATTTGTTTTAAACATTCAAGCAATGATAATATTGCACATGACATTGGAATGTAGCCTACTAAGGGTGGAGAAGAACATGTAGATGAAGGTCATGGTGTGCATCCCGGTACTTTAGAGCATGTAAAGTGTGATCAACATGTTGAGCATGATCAGGCTAGAGAAGATCAGGAATATGATGTGGTCCCATTAGGTAAAAAGGAACACTCTAAAGTTCTTTTAAACATATTTAATTGCAATTGGTGTATTAATTAATGTAACCTTTCGTGTTTCAACTTTAGAGCATGTAGAGTGTGATCAACATGTTGAACATGATCAAGCTAGAGAAGATTAGGAACATGATGTGCCCCCATCAGGTAAAGAGGACCACCCTCATGTTCTCTTAAACATATTTAATTTCAATTGGTGTATTAATTAATGTAACCTTTCGTGTTTCAACTGTAGATCAAGATTTAGAGGGTGTTCAACATGTTGAGCATGAGTCTATAGAAAAAGTTCAGGAACATGATGTGGACGCATCAGGTAAAGAGAACCACTCTAATGTTCTTTTAATTAATGAAATACTTGTAACAATAATAATAAAACATATCAGTTTAACATTTCTTTCTTATTGCAGCAGATCCCCCCTTGCAGTAGCGTCCACGCCATGAGTAGATGACTAGGCATACATTAAGATCATGAGCAGAGGGAAGAACAACTAAAGGGGGACATATATTGATTTAGAAAATGATACTCCACTTCATATTTATGTAGCTTTGAAAAAGAAACAAAAAAAAGTGATTGTAATCATATCATGACAACCATATTTTTGATAATATGTAAAAATTGAAAGAATGAATATTATATGCTAATGAATGAATGTGAATATGTTAATTAATGAATGTTATATGTTAATGAATGAATGTTATATGTTATTAATGGATGAATGAATGATTAATTCTATATCATTAGGTATGGGGAATTGAGAGTGATGTGATGGGGGGAGGGGGAAAATGAGCTTCCACCATCATGTGGTTGGCCCTGTTAAGTAGAGAATATTATACTATTCTCGAAACAAAGAGAAGCTCAATAAGGTAATGAAATTTTCAATATAAGTTCTAAATGCATCATTTGAAGCATCAAACCAATATGCAGTCTGTATGTATGATCAGTCGTCAATCTCCGCAATGGTACATTTCCATGAATATTTTTTTAAAAAAAAATATTGATGCTTCGTCGCAATTTTGACGAAAACCACCAATGAATCAACATAAAGGTTCAATGAAGTTGCAATAGATGTGACAAAGGTTTCATCGTAACACCTTGCCCATTTTGTCACAATTTCAACAAACTTTTGGCCTTGTCTCCATGATGCTCCTTTCCCATTTTGTCACACTTTAGATGAACTTTTGGTGTTCTTCTGATGCTACTCCTTGCTATTTTCATCACAAAGTCAACAAACTCTTGGTGTTGTTTTGACGCTACTACTTTCCTTTTTCATCGCAAGTTCAATGAACTTTTGGTGTTGTTTTGATGCTACTCCTTGCCCATTTCATCGAAATGGTGATGAACGTCTGCTATTGTGTCGATGCTACTCCTTGTCCTTTTCGTCGAACTGGCGACAAACTTCTATTGTAATTTGATGGTGGATACATAGAGTGTTCATCGATATTCTGATGAAAGTAGGAGCCATTTCACGATGGCAACGACTGATGATTCTTCACCACTATTTTATTTTTAATTCGTCATTTCCCTTTCAAAGAAAAATAGTGATGAAAATATTTTCACCATTGCATCGCTTCTTCGACAAAGATTTGTTGAACGACTGACAAATGACCGTTAAAATATGGTGTCAAATTCAGTAGTGTAGCCAATTGGATTGGGATGATATTCAAACCACACTTGATCATAATTCATGCACCTACATTTAATGCATCACCATAGTTCATAGGGGAGAGATTGAGAGAATGCACAAAAGAAATTGATACATTGAATGGATATGCTCATTCTAGGACTTAGAAAATATGATGCAAGATGCTGATTTGGTTGGCTTAATTACATGGATTGTGAACAAAAACAAGAATTTACCAGATCCTCAACCATGAGGACATGGTTGACAGAAGAAGGGGGAGAAATGATGATTGCTCAAAATGACACTTTAATTGATCATTTTATGTTTACAAAGACTATATTATGCTATTGAATAACTATGTTGGCGGTAGATTATATACTTATATGTTTCCTTATTTTATCTTAGAGTTAACTAATTTGAGAGTATATTAGAAATGATATTTTGCATTGAACGTGTTGCTTTTAATTATGCTAATGATGGAATGATTATGCAATTTTAAATCTTTGTTGTCATATTAGCTTCCTATCTTTGAGGATTCTATTTAGGTGATCAAATGCTTACTTCATGAGGTTGATTTGTTAAAAAAAAATTTAACAACGTTCATGGAATCAATTGTGCTCCTAAATGCTCCAATTGGATATTGATTCATCATGATTTCAAATTGACTTCCTAATTCAATTTGGAAACTCCTTGTTCCAGCTATTATGAGGCAAAATTCTTTATGATACTTTTAGTTTTTTTTTAGTTTTAGTTTTCTGCTTTGTATATTGGTGGGTAGCACCATGATTTTGAATTCAAATAATGGATATTCCTATAAATATCCATCCTTAGATTCAATTTAGAGTTAGATAATTCTTTGTTGAATATTGTAATGTTTGTAATACACACTTCTATTCTACTCGCCTATTTGGGCCAATTTGAATGCAAATAAGGAGCTAATTCAAATCTCAATGTTAAAGGTCCCACTAGAGGAAGGCCAGGGCCTACTCAACCAAAGGAGGTGACCTTCTGTTATGTTATTTTGATTTAGTTAATTTATGTTCAATTTCTATCAATTGGAAAGTTAATAATGTTTATCCTTGTTTAATCATTGTTAGTAACTGCAATTACTTATGCTTTAGATTAAATTCATTATGCTGTCAAGGTAGTTCATTATTTTTTACTAAAGATTAAGATTCATTTGTTTACTATAGATTTAATTGTTGTTCATAGGAATTAGATTTAATAACTATTTTCAAATGCATGTGGTTTTAATGGGAGAAAGAATGATGACTGATGGGAAGATAAAACTGAAGATTGTTTGGAATTCATTCATGGAATCTAGTGTTACTATTTTCTAGATTAATATATTTATCCTTGCAAACATAAATAGATTCACTTTTACAAACATAAATAGATTCTCTTTCATGTAAATTTCAATTTTGAATTTTAGATTAAGAGTGAATTTGGTTATAGCTTAATTTTTCCATGAATCAATTACAATTAAGTTAGATGGAGTCTAAACTAAATTATCAGAGTCTGAATAAACATTAGTTAAGAAATCAGTTAGGATTAAGTCCTTAAAATTAGTTAGAAATTACTTGTTAAGTTCCACTTCTGAGAGATCCTAAAAGCTCATGAAGGAGTCAGACTAAAACCAAAAGTCTCTATTTATAGTGCAAAACCCCCCCAACTGTTGGAGACATCCTTATCACATATAGCTCTAAGACACACCCAGTTCAATAATTGAAATATTAAATGATGTAAGAAGTGACATCAATGACCTTGCCCATCAAGACACTTGGAATAGACTAGGATATGACTATCATGAATATGAACTTTCCATGGAGTGATTATAATAAAAAAAAAATCATGAATGAAATAAAAGGAACAAATTAGACAATGCAAGTACAAAAATAGGCATAGGTAGGGGTATGTGTAAGATCATCGTGGAAAAAATAGGCCCTTAAGTGGCAAAAAAATTAGAAAAATCAAAGTTAGAAAACTTGATGTAAAAATTTGAATAAGTTATCTATATTATTTCAAAAATATGTAAGAATAGAATCAGTAGAAAGTTGAATGTAGTTTCTAAACTACTAGGTTTATTTTAAAAAAACAAATTTATTTGGTAAAAATTTGAAATTTCAATGCAGTAGTACTTAAATTTCAAGGAAAAAAGAAGTAGGTGTTTGTCTAACCACCATAAAATGATAATATTTTAGACATAAGTAGAGGACTCATGTCCAGATGTGATGCATATTTTTTTGTAATTTTTTTCCAAGTAAATAATTAATTATGAATTTTTTATTACAACTTTTAAAAAATATAAAAACTTGTATGTCTGACCACCTTAACTTGGTCAAAAATTCATGAAATTCAATTTTTATTTTTTAAATCCTATAGTATGTGAAGCATAGAATTTGATGCATGTTTTGGATTCCAAAAATGTCATACCATTTGAAAGCTATAGATATTTTTTAATTAGCCTATCAATTAGGACTTTAGTCGTAATTCAAGTAGAAAGTGAATAATAATTATTTATTAAATTTAAAGTAAAGAATAATTTATATTAGTGGAAAGCTATGAATATCCTTTAAAAACCCTTTTCATTTCATCAATTTTGGGTAAAAAAAAAGTCGTCAGCCACATACCCTACAAATACCCATCATATCGCCAATTTTTGGCCCATCATGATCCTACACATACCCATATGCTTAGGGCTTCCAATAATATAATGAAGAAGGATTTATCTATTGATAACAAAAATATCATGTACCTTTGAGCTAGCATCACTAAACTTAGTTTTCAATTACATGCAAACCAAGGAATGGAGGGGTCTAGCAAATAGTGGCATGGCTACCTTGGCCAATGGAAAAATAGAAACCTAAAATAATATAAGGAATGGTTAACTAATCCTTAGAAGGATCAAAATATTTTGATATTATTCAATCTAATAAAGTTTTACACCTTTATAAATAGTTGAAAAAAAGGAATAGTTTACTTATTCAACTAAAATATGAAGTTATGGATAACTTGATTCTTACCCTTATAAATATGAATAAATGAAATGTTATGAAGAGGTGAAATATAAATAAAAAAATCAATAATATTTTTATCAACTTCAATTCCATAATAGGAAATAATGGAACCAAGATAATTTCAATTATCTATGTGAAAAATGTATTTATTTGGATTTAGATGCATCTTTATCAACATAAATATGCTTAATGATTGGAAAAATATTTCACACATGATCTCAACAAAAAATATATTTAGAAAATATTTCATTGACATAATCTTCATGAATGTCATGCATAAAAAAATGAAATATAAGAGAGATTACATGTTGGTAGGTATCATCACCATTCTTTAACCCAAAAATGTTGACAAAAGTAAAAGTATACCTAAGTGGATACTAAATATTTCTTATGGGTATGTGTAGGATCATCATGGAAAAAATAGGCCCTTAAGTGGCAAAAAATTCAGAAAAATTAGAGTTAGGAAACTTGACATAAAAATTTGAATAAGTTATCTATATTATTTCAAAATTATGTAAGAATAGAATCTGTAGAAAATTGAATGTAGTTTCTAAACTACTAGGTTTGTTTAAAAAAAAAATCTATTTGGTGAAAATTTGAAATTTCAATACAATGGTACTTAAATTTCAAGGAAAAAATAAGAAGTAGGTGTCTGTCTGACCACCATAACCACAAAAGAATGATAACATTTTTTTCTAAGATTTTAGATATAAGTAGAGGACTGATGCCCTAATGTGATCCATATTTTTTTGTATTTTTTTTCCAAGTAAATAATTAATTATGAATTTTTTATTAGAAATTTTTAAAAAATATAAAAAATCATATGTCTGACCACCTTAACTTGGTCAAAACTTCATGAAATTAATTTTTTATTTTTCAATCCTATAGTATGCGAAGCATAGAATATGACACATGTTTTGGATTCAAAAAATTTGATACCGTTTGAAAGCTATAGACATTTTTCAATCAGCCTATCAATCAGGACTTCAGTCACAATTTGAATAGAAAATGAATAATAATTACTTATTAAATTCAAAGTAAAGCATAATTTATATCGATAGAAAGTTGAGAATCTCCTTTAAAAACCCTTTTCATTTCATCAATTTTGGGTAAAAAAATAGTTGTCAGCCACATACCCATCATATTGTCACTTTTGGTCCATCATGATCTTGCACATACCCTTATATTAATCTATGAGATTAATAAAGATATAATTGAGACTAAAAGATTATCTAGTAAAGAATGAAGAATATATTTCTAATAGTTTAATAAAAATAATGTCAATAATGGTTAGTGCAAAATCATCCTAGAATAATTTTATTTAAGTCACAAAAGTTATTATAAATGTGAATATGACTATATAGTAAGTATCCATGACATAAATATAAAGAAATCCAAAGAGAATAGTCAATATCATTAATAAAATAATAGTTTTAAATATTTTCAAGTCTAAAATTGATCATTAAGGAATCCTTGGGGTGTATTTTTTAATATTTTTGTTTGATTAGTTTAGCATTAGGATGGAGAAAAATATTATGAAACATAAAGTCATTCTTTATATTATAGATAGAATCATATGTCTAGGAGAAGTGATCAATAAAATTAGCTAGTCTCAATTAAAATGTTACAAAATGTTTCATAGAGTACAAAGACACTCATTTTCCTTCAAAATATTATTTTAATTAGTATCATCCATAGAAACATCTATGTTGAACATGTTGGAACTTCAAATTTTTGCTCTATGTGTTCCATTTCCACTCTGCATAGTGTCAACTAGTTTTCCTTGGTGTTTGGAAAATCCTAGGGTTGGGGTTTTAACTTTCTTTTCATGTAAAACCCTAGTGTTTGTTTTCCACCCTGGTTGAAGTTCTATTTGGATGTTACCTTTTTGAAGGGACTTAAAACAACTTGTGCCCCATCATTTCCTCTAAGACTTTGGTCCCTTCAGTTTCAATTTTTGTAGCCTCCGTATGTTTTATTTTTTCCCTAAGTCTAGGCCAACCCTATGCTTCGTCATTTAAAACCAACTTATGTCATTTTTGTCTCATCGTCCTAGTAATTCCCCCTTGTCCTATTAATAAAGGTTATATTTTGTAGAATTATGGTGTTCGTGTTGCTGTTGATCATTTTCCTTCAAATATTAGCAGTTTCCCGCCATCCTGTGATTGGTAATTGAAGGATCATGGTATCACGAGCGGGCACCATGTTTCCCTTCTAGGGAAAAGATTTGCATGACCATTGATCAACTACCTTTTGATCAAATGGCTTGCCCACTATTTCACAATCAAAAGGTGCTCACTTTTTATGTGAAGCATCGAGATGTTGCCATGTGTACAAGGTGGGGCCTGTGGAAATTTTGAGCGATGTATTTTCAATGTTTCATTGCTTCCATAGCAAAAAATTTAAAATAATATATTTGATAAGGCCGTGGAAATTCATTAAATGTGCAAGGAGAAATTAGGGCAACAGATCAACTCAAAGGAGATCAATGGTGGTGATTAAAAGCTAAATACGGCTGCATCCTAGCCATTCCCCACTATCACATGAGCCAAAACTGTGAGATCGTGATATCACAGGTGGGCACCATGAGTCTTTTCCTTGGTGAGGTTGAGGGGGATGAAAATTGAGTAACCATTGATCAATTTTCATTTGATCAATGATTTCCCGCCATCCCATGATCCAAAATTGCAGGATGACATCGATATCATGGGCAACTGCCACGTGTCCCATCTGATGAAGCCAAAGGAGTAAAAGGATAGGTTACTAAAGTGCTTACAGGATGCATGTGCTAAAAATCAACAAAGATGTTTTAATCTTGGCAGAAAAGCTCCTCGATAGTAATGGATAAGGCTGGTGACTATTTGGAAGGGATGAGATCATTGATGCTCAAGATTGATGTCCACCCGCCATTGTACAATTAGAAGTTGAAGGATTAAAATATCGGAGGAAACCACCACATGGATTTTCTTCATAGCGTATGGTGTGATGGTCCCTTGTCTGCCATGCTGGCAATTGTGTTAGCTAGTTTTTGAAGGCGGTTGTTTGATGATTTGATTCAACTGAAGGATCGATGGCTAGAGTTTGAAATCTGAGTCAAAGTATGGTTGAAGACATTTTGTACAGCACGCGGGTGAGTTTTAATGGTGGAAGGGATGCTTATTGGTGTGATTCAATAAATAAGTCAAATTTTGTGGTTGCAGCAGTTTCCAGTTCTGCTTTATTGGCGGTCTTGGCATGGATTCCTAGTTTTCTTTATTGCTGCATCATATTTTCTAGGTGTGCCAATTGGCTGGTGACATGTGTACCCTTTGGCCCGATGCTTGTTTGCTCCTACATTCTCTATAAGAAGGATTTCAAGGCCAGGAGTAAGAGGGAGGAAGTTAGACACATTTTGTCGAGTCTACGTGAAGTTGGAGAAATTTGTTAAATCTGACAGTTTCAGGAAGAAGTACAACTTAGGTTGTGAGTCAGTCTATAACAAGTTTTGAGTTCATGAAGGTTTAATGTTGTATAACAGTACTAGTGTTTTATTTTAAATGAAAAATTCAAGCTCATGTCTCTCCATTGTACTTGCATATTTGAACCTTGAATAAAATTACCAAGGGTTGTTTTATCCATCTCACTATTGTGGTGTGTATGATCCTTGTTTTGGCTTTAATTCAAAAACTTAATTAAAATGCTTGAATAGGATCATAGGAGGATATGTTTTGTATAATGATTTCATTAGTAGTATTGAGGTAGAATATATATTGATGAAATTGTAATGCAATATCATCAAGGATTCCATATGTTATGTGTTAAATCTATTATATGCCTTTAGATTCTTATAAATTTAACTCCTACCCAATGGATATAAGGCATTGGTCCAAGTTTTAATTACCCATATGATTCAGTAGTTGTTTGTATTTTCCTAGAGCTTGCTCCAAACTACAAATCAATAACTCTTTTATACTATCTTGTGTTGTAGTTATCTTGTGCTCCAAGTAGTTGATATTATTGATGAACAACCAATTTATTTTTGTATTATCCTATCATGTTGAGCTATTAACTGAGATTATCTGCTATTGTTAATGTTGTTTATGATAATGGTGCAAAGGTTGTAAACACATTAAGGGATCACCCTCCTAGGTCTTGCAGAGCCGAAAGTGTAGGAGGTTTCTTAAAGTCCTCGTTAGTTGCTCCAGGTCCTTCAAGCTCCTCTTGATTGGAATTGGCAGTTCCATAGGTAGATTAGGAGACAAACTTGGTTATAGTGTAAAAAGATAACAACAAGATGGTGACTCTGCTAGGGAAAATTTTGAATCTCCAAGTGCAGACTGCTTAGTTACAAAGTCATATTATTGTTTACCATTTTGATTTTAGTTCAAATATTAAATAATTTCAAGCCTGGAGAAAGATTTGTTGTAGTGAACCTAATTATTTCATGATCTGTGGTGCTCTACTGGTGGAAGGAACTTATAGATAGATTTATTTGTGAAAGCATTTCATAATAGTTGAAGTTCAGTCCTCTAGAAGAAGAGGTGGCAACTTTGTCAGAAAAACCTGTTGAATATTTGAAGAAAAGTTCCAGATCTACAAATTTCTAGAACAATTTGCAATAGTGGCAATGTTTCCAGGTATTCCTCACATATTTGAACATCTTAGGAAAGCACTTTGGTTCCCTTATTTAGTAATATTAAGTAGTACAATCAAGGGAGATTCAATATTGTAATTGAATAGTTGTAGAGGGAATAATTTTCATTTTGCAAAATGTGTGGTTGTTTTAGTTATCCCTCTACAAGCTATAGTATCATACCTAGAACACAACCTTTCCCTTAGAGGAAGGTGTTCAATAATAAAAAATACAACCCTTTAGATTTTAGTAAAATCTAGGGTTACCCACATTCTATCCCAAGAGGAATTAATGAACATTTTCCTAGGTTTAGAGATGATTTTAACGAACCAACACCAAGACATGTACAATGTTTCATTGATTTCATGGAAGAGTGTCAGATTGAAGAAGATGTTATCATGAATTTTTTTGTAAAAAATTTAGAAGGTATGGCTACAGGTTGGTTTGATTGCTTACCAATGTATTCCATAGAGTCATGGCAAATACTTAGAACATGTTTCCTTGATACTTTTAAAGATGAGTCAATAGTGAATGATGAATGCTTGTCTGAAGATAGAGATATGCATACTCAAGAAGAATTTGAAGAGGAAATTGCAAACAAGGTTGAGTCCGAATCATATATTAATGCATTGTGTGATATAGAAATATTGGAGGATGAATCTATCTATGATTTTCATGATAGATTTATGAAATTTTTCCTTGCTATACCATAATTAGAAAGACCTAATGAGTCATTTTGCATTGATTTGTTTTGTGAAAATTATAAGCTAGGTCTGAGTACCATTCCAGTTCACTTGAGGCCCCCTAGCCTTAAATGCTTATATCAATGGATTTCAATAATTGAGGGAGTGATGGATAAATATGGAATTCATCTCTTAACTCAATTATGTGATGGTAATTTTTCAAGATTTAGTCCAATGGATGTAGATGGTACAATAGAAGACAAGATTGATAGTGCATCATGCAATGATAAGGAAGTTGTTTTTGAACAACCTACAGAAGAAATATGTCCATAAGAATGTTGCAGCCATGATGGTCATGAAGAGATAAATGAAACATGTGAAGTGTCTTCCATTTGCTCTGAAAATATAGAAATAGAAAACATATTTTCTATAGCATGTGAAGGCTATAGTGATGTAGATGATACTAAGAGTGTTTTCTCCTCTATGGAATCTGAATACACAACTAAAGATGATGATGATTATGATGTTTTAAGTTTTCCTGATGAGAACAATGATGTTGTATATGGAAGTTTGAAATCAATTGAAATGCATCCTTCTTTAGGTGATCTAGAGGATTTCAAATCTATTTGCAGCCCTAGTGATTCTAATTCATTTCAAAACTAGGAGGTGGAATTAATCTCCTTGAATGAAAAGTATTCTAATGAAGATGATGGCAATGATTCAGAAGGCTCACAAGAACAATAATGTGATGAATAGGAATTGAACACCTTGATTGAAGAAGACATGTGTAATCAATAGTACTACAATACACTGGGTTATACCAATCTTTTGAGTGTGTATAGCATTGATATGAGCTTTCATGATGAGATAGGGGTGCCTGCAGATTTGGAGAATGCTATTGAGAGCATCAGTGTATCAGTTGCAAATGATAGAGTATGCATGTATTTTCAGTTAGAGTAGTCATGTGTGAGAAGTTTCCATGAAGAAACAAATGATGATTTTCACTTTGATGGTGAGGAATGCAACCCTTCTAATTGTTACAACAGTGTGAACAAAGAGAAGGATATGCATGGAGGAGATGTATTGAATGAATTAGTACAAGCAGTTGATAATGATGAATAGAGAACCCCTTTTTTTCTTGATGTTTTACCTTCTATTTTTCTTGCTGCCTTTGAAGCCATTACTGAATGTTTGCATGAGGAACATGATTGTGTCTATCATGTAGATGCATATGAGGACCTTTTTTCTGGATCTGTAATCCATATTTCCTCTCATGAGTGGTATGTTTCAAATTTTCATGTTGAAGCAGCAAGAGATGATGTTGATTTTGATACACCTTGCATTGGTGAATGTGTCTTTGACAATAAGCACTATGATGAATTTGTTGCAAATGAAAGTTTTGATTCATGTGAACCTATACTTGAAGTTTCCCTTCATAATGACATATTGAATGTTGATGATCTTTTCTATGAATACAAGGTGGAGAACATTGTTTAGGATGCTAGAATTTCTTCTGAATGCCATGATTTGAATGGAGATGAAGATATTGTGGGTGTTGATAAGCCTAAATTTCAAGCTCTTGAAACAAATGGTAATGTGTTTAGGTTGTGTTGTTGTGATGAGGACAAGCTAACCAATGATGCATTTCAGTTGGAGGAGATACATATGAGTGAGCAATCTTTGCTCAATGCACAAGAGGATTGCATGTTGTTTTTTAGCTTATGGTATTTCCTCCAAGCATGACTTTTATGAGAGGGTTAGTGAATGTTGTCTTGATCACTATCCTCTCATGTTACCACTTTATACAAAAACAAAGAGTGGAGAGAGTGGCAATGATATTCCCTATGCCATTTGGTTACCATATGATGCCAAAGCTTAAAAAAGAGCAAGTTTTCACTTGCATGAGGTCAGCCCGATACTTATGTTTGTAGGGATACATTAACTTATGTTCCTATGGTTTGACAATGGCAAGCATGATTTGAGAGAGATCAGTTTTTTTTGTAGAATTATGTTTGATAGAGGTAAATGCTAACTCCCCTTTTTTATTTGGTGGCCTAGGGTCACCAAATGGAGTTTCAAAAACAAGACATGATAGGGGATATTCTTGAACTACCAGTTCATGGATAGTTCTTGAAGTTATAATTCACTTGAAGTATTCTTTTCCATGAACAATAGTTTAGGTTTGTATATTTTGTAGATAGTTTGGGTTGTTTTGTCCAAACAGTCCCTTTTTGGTCATCTCTACCTCTTGGTCTGCTTCACCTGAGATTCTGAATTCTCACTTCATTCCAATGGAATGAATGTCCCCAACTAGAGCCACTATTGGAACTTTGAATTTTTCCTCTGTGTGTTCCATTTCTACCCTACCTTGTGTCAACTAGTTTTCCTTGGTGTTTGGAAAATCCTAGGGTTGGGGTTTTAACTTTCTTTTTATGTAAAACCCTAGTGTTTTTTTCTGCCCTAGTTGAGGTTCTATTTGGACATTACCTTTTTGAAGGTACTTAAAAAAACTTGTACCCCATCACTTTTTCTAAGTCTTTCATCCCTTTAGTTTTAATTTTTATAGCCTCCGCAGGTTTTATTTTTTCCCTAGGTCTAGGCTGACCCTATGCTGCATTGTTTTAAAAAAAATTGTCATTGTTTTCCCGTCGGACTACTAATTTCCCCTTGTCCTATTAATAAAGGTTATATTTTGCAGGAGTATGGTTTGCGCGCTACCATCGATCATTTTCCTTCGAATATTAGCAGTTTCTCACCATCCTGTGATCAGTAATTGAAGGATCACGATATTGCAGGCAGGCGCCACATGTCCCTTTTGGGGATAAGGTTTGCGCGACCATTGATCAACTTCCTTTTGATCAAATGGCTTGCCTGCTATTTTACAATCGAAAGGTGCTCACTTTTTATCTATTGCGAAGCACCAAGATGTTGCCATGTGTACAAGGTGGGACTCATGGAAATTTTGAGCGATTTATTTTAAATGTTTCATTGCTTCAATAGAAAAATATTTAAAATAATATGTTTGATAAGGCTATGGAAATTCATTAAATGTGCAAGGATGAAGAAATTAGGGCAACAGGTCAAGTCAAAGGAGATCAACAGTGGTGATTAAAAGCTAAATTTGGCTGCATCCTAGCCATTCCCCGCTATTGTGTGAGCCAAAACTATGATATTGCGATGTCACAGGTGGGCGCCATGTGTATTTTCCTTGGTGATGCCGAGGGGGATGAAAATTGAGTAATCATTGATCAACTATCATTTGATCAATGGTTTCCCGCCATCCCGTGATCCAAAATTGCAGGATGTCAATATCGCAGGCAACTACCATGTGTCCCATCTAATGAAGCCAAAGGAGTAAAAGGATGGGTTACTAAAGTGCTTGAGGGATGCACGTGCTGAAAATTGACAAAGATGTTTTAATCTTGGCGAAAAGGCTACTCGATAGTAATGGATAAGGCCAGTGACTATTTTGAAGGGACAAGAACAATGATGCTAAAGATTGATGGTCGCCCACCATCGCATGATCAAAAATTCAAGGATTGTGATATCACAGGAAACCACCATGTGGATTTCCTTCATAGTGTATGTTGTGATGGGCCCTTGTCTGCCATGCTGGCGATTGTGTCAACTAGTTTTTCAAGGCAGCCATTTAATGATTTGATTCAACTGAAGGATCAATGGCTGGAGTTTGAAGTCTGAGTCAAAGTATGGTTGAAGCCATTTTGTGCAGTGCGCAAGTGAGTTTTAATGGTGGAAGGGATGCTAACTAGCATGATTCAATAAATAAGTCAGATGTTGTGGTTGTAGTGGTTTCAAGTTCTGGTGTAATGGCATTCTTGTCATGGATTCCTGGTGGCCTTTATTGCTCCATCAACTTTTCCAGGTGTGCCAATTGGCTGGTGACATGTGTACCCTCTAGCCTGATGCTTGTTTGCTCCTTCATTCTCTATGAAAAGGATTTCAAGGCTAGGAGTAAGAGGGAGGAAGTTAGACACATTTTGTAAAGTCTAGGTGAAGTTGTAGAGCAATTTCTAAAATCTGACAGTTTCAGGAAGAAGTGTAACTTAGGTTTTGAGTCAATTTGTAATAGGTTTTGAGTTCACGAAGGTTTAATGTTGTATAACAGTACTAGCATTTTATTTTAAATAAAAATTTAAGCTCATGTCTCTCCATTGTACCTGCATATCTGAACCTTAAATAAAATTACCAAGGGTTGTTTTATCCATCTCACTATTGTGGTGCGTATGATCCTTGTTTTGGCTTTAATTTAAAGATTTAATTAAAATGCTTGAATGGGATCATAAGAGGATATGCATTGTATAAGGATTTCATAAGTAGTATTGAGGTAGAATATATATTGATGAAATTGTAATGCAATATCATCAAGGATTCCATATGTTATGTGTTAAATCTATTATATGCCTTTAGATACTTATAAATTTTACTCCTACCCAATGGATATATGGCACTGGTCTAAGTTGTAATTACCCATATGATTCAGTAGTTTTTTGTCTTTCCCTAGAGCTTGCTCCAAATTGCAGATCAATAACTCTTTTATGCTATCTTTGGTTGTAGTTATATCATGCTCCAGGTAGTTGATATTACTTTTGAATAAGAAATTTATATCAGTATTATCCTATCATGTTGAGCTATTAAGTGAGATTATCTGCTATTGTTAATGTTGTTTATGATAACGGTGTAGAGGTTGTAAACACATTTAGGGATCACCCTTTCGATTCTTATAGATCCCAAAGTGTAGGAGGTTTCTTAAAGTCCTCGTCAATTGGTCTAGGTCCTTTGAGCTTCCCTTGATTGGGATTGGTAGTTCCATAGGTAGATTAGGAGACAAACCTAGTTACAGTGTATAATGAGACCAACAAAACATCCAAAATACTGAGAAGGGGATGAATAAGTATTCTATGTAACCAATTAATCATAAACCATCCAATTAACAAAATATATCTAAAGTTTTGTAATAATGAATGAAAACATGAACTAACCAACAACATAACATGACACATGAACAACAAGATTTTTATGTGGAAAACAAAAAAAGGGAAAACTATAGTGAGGATTAGCTCACAATATGTTATAACCAATTATTTAAGATATTTTAGAGGCTCACTGACAAGACATACTATCCAAAAAGTCTCATAGCCCAACATAGATACAAAATAGAAAATGGCTACATAGCTAAGATATGAACTAATACAAAATTCACCTTCCTTGTGTTGAATTCATTTACTTTGAAGCTTTGAATATAAAACTATGCTCCACCTCATAATTGCTTAATATTTACAAAAAATCTCATTTTGCTCAGATCACACATACCCATTTGCATGCTTTCACGAACTCACATTACATCTTATATCATTATCATCCTACAATTCAAAAATGTCTCACACATATACCCAATTGCATCTGCATACATCAATTAGGTCGACCTAATTAGATGTAGCCCAAAATTAAACCAAAATTATCTTGTTGGCTCCATACTTGAATAAAAAATTGTCTTCACACTCAAACCAGTGATTTAATACTTAACTTAGGTTGAGATAGACCTAAAATAGATCTCATTAACATCAGTAGAGAATATTCAATCTTCAAAACTTATATCAATCATTGGGTCACCTACAAATTAGACCTAATCACAAAATAAGCTAACTAATCAACCACTAAGGATCTATCTGATCAAATAAAAAATTCCTATCTAGAGTATGTAGTGCACTAAAATTTGTAAACAATCTCCCAAATTTGTAAAGACTGAATCCAATCACTAGAGGAATGCAAACTGAATTACACATACTCATTTATACTATATAAATCCAAAATTGCATGTCAAACTATTGTTACTTGTAACTTTCAACCTGTTCACCCAAAATCATTGAAACCTTGAATGTAGATACACAAAATAGCTAGGAATAGCATAATATAACCTCATAATTTGATCTTATTACATGAAGAATTCTGGATCAAAATAGCCAATCCAAATATCTTTATTTTATTTACTAGATTAGACAAATTATCAAAAAATAATGTTGGCATCAACGACAACCTCATTAAAAGGGTTCCTTCTTCATTATTTCAATAATCTCCCCCTTTGTCATTGATGGAAACATGTGCCAAAAAAGAATCCCCAAAACTCACAAAACATACACAATCATCATCTGTCTTCAAAACTTCAAACTTGCATGATCTCCCCCTTTCAAACATACATCGTCTCATCCATCAAACTTCTCCCAAAAAATATATCTTATCACTTAAACTCTCTAGCACCAAAACTTCCACCCAATTCTTCTCCCCCTCTGACATCAAGGACAAAGGGTGTATCAGTAACACACATATGAACTTCAAAATTGATGCATATGTATAGATGAACAACTTAAATGAAAATGAACTGACTACCCCTTAGGGAGTTTTCCCAGAAAATATTGATCTAGCCATGTGTAATGTTGGTTCCCTATCAATTGATTCAATGAGTCCTAATGAGTAGCCACTTTCTAATTCTTAGACTCAGAGATGGATTTGGCCAACGAACAAGATTCATTCAAAATGAATGAAATATACAACACTTCTAGCTCTATTAAACCAAGGTGGGTCTCCCCAACAATATGCTTACAAATACTCTTGTGTGCCAAAGTACCCAAAATACTATAAATAGATGATTCTCCTTTGGATGCTTAATAGACACAATACTCTAAATGCTTGCTTGATCTCTACAGTAATTCCTAATTTAAACATGAGAGATGTAATTCATTAAACTCCACACATAATTAAATTGAGATTGATAAGTAAATATGATTTCAAAATTGTAGTTGCTCACAAGCAGTCTTAGGAAACTACAACATTAAGAGACCAATGCCATATCCTAGGGTGGATTCAATTTAATTGCTTGTGAATTTATAGAAGAAAATAATGTAGATAAAGTAAGCATTATGAAAAAATACAAGTATTCAATTTTAGTATCTTCAATTATTGACCATGTGCTCCTTTAAGTTGTGATGAAGATGCATCTTGTGCTATTGAGGAAAGTACTTAATTTACAGGGGGAGAATTGTTATGTGGAATTTTTCCCAAGAGAAGAGAAATATTTAAATGGGTATGTGCAAGATCATCATGGAAAAATAGGCCCTTAAGTGGAAAAAAATTAAAAAAAATTAGAGTTAGGCAACTTGACATAAAAATTTGAATAAGTTATCTATATTATTTCAAAAATATATAAGAATAGAATCTATAGCAAATTGAATGTAGTTTCTAAACTACTAGGTTTATTTATTTATTTTTAAATCTATTTGGTGTAAATTTGAAATTTCAATGCCATAGTACTTAAATTTTAGGGAAAAAATAAGTAGGTGTCTGTCTAACCACCCTAACCACAATAAAATTATAATATTTTTTTATAAGATTTTAGATATAAGTAGAGGACTCATGTCTCGATGTGATGCATATTATTTTATAATTTTTCCAAGTAAATAATTAATTATGAATTTTTATTACAACTTTTAAAAAATATTAAAACTTATATGTCTGACTACCTTAACTTTGTCAAAAATTCATCAATTTTTTTTTTTTAAATCCTATTGTATGCAAAGAATAGAATGTGACGCATGTTTCAGATTCAAAAAATGTGATACCGTTTGAAAGATATAGATGTTTTTCAATCATCCTATCAATTAGGACTTTAGTAATAATTCAAATAGAAAATGAATAATAATAATTTATTAAATTCAAAGTAAAGAATAATTTATATTGGTAGAAAGCTGAGAATCTCCTTTAGAAATCCTTTTTGTTTCATCAATTTTGGGTAAAAAAAAAGTCATCAGCCACATGGACCATCATATCACTTACATATCACCACTTTTTGGCCCATCATGATCCTGCACATACCCAAATAACCCTTTGAAAATAAAAGGGAGATATAAAATAAATGATATTATGATCCTTTGGTTAAAAGAGAGATTAATAAATAATAGGTATAAAAAATCTTTAAAGGGTGTGATGGTCTAGAAACCACCCCTTAAAAGGATATATAAATCATTCATGTGAGACATGGAAAAGATATTCAAGGATGGAGAACATTCAAGGATAAAAGAGAAAAAAAAAGAGGAACTAAAAGGGCACAAAGGAGTGAAGGTTAGGGTCTAGGTGAGGATTTAAACATTTGGAGAGGAGGCACACAGTGTGTGTATATAACTTGGGGTACAACATACACCCGAGATTTTCTTGGGTAAGGATGTGTTTATGTCATAAAGAGAGGTTGGTTCTATGCAAGAACTACTTCCTCTGGGGGTTTTTGTGCTGGGAAACAACCTAGGTCCATAACCATTCCTCTAAGTGTTGGATAGTAGTCTTTCCATTACTTTAAGATAAGTATTGAGAGCCATTGATTCAATAATATAAGGAATATTATCTATATGATTTGGTGTTAATAAGATTAATCTATGTATAGGTGTTATTTCATTTACTATTTTGATTATTTAATTGTCACGTGTTTTTAGGTGACATTAATTATTCAAATTTATTTTGATAATATTGCATATTATAAATTATATAACTCTAATATTTGTTATATTAAATCTATTGCTAATACTTAATAACCATATGAGGAAAAGTGGCATCACATTAAGTCCTTGATGCATTGAGTGGCATCTAGCCATCTCATGCAATATAAAAATAAGGTTTTAGCTTCATCTTCATATTCCTTCACATCCTTTAAAAAATTATCAATTATCTCATGTGTAGATGCACATTTGTACTACAACTCAATTAGCCCCTTCTCTGCCAATATTGACTCAACTTCAGTTTTAGTCTTCTCCTTAAGAATGGAGGCATACTCCCTGAGTGAATCTACCAAAAACTTCAAATTTTCAATGAGAGTTAAAGAATTCTCAATTACGGCACAACAAGTAGCATCCTATAGAGACCTAATAGCATCATTAATAATTTTTCTCCCCTTTTATGACTCTATAATCTCTTTTCTTATGGAGGCATGGAAGACATCTCAAAGCTCCAAATTCTGAATTGTTGAGATCTTATCCAGATCTACAGTACCTTGTTACAATGGGACTTGTATCAATTGGGGAGGAATAGTCTATTAGAATCTCATCTATTTTTTCAAAAGACTCTTAATAGATTTACAAGAAGGCTCTTTGAATGACTTTGGTAGCTCGATGATTTTTTGAGATTCTTCTTCATTCTTTTGAACCTTAATCTCTTCTTTATGCTTCTCTTTCTCTTTTTCACATTTTTTGCCAGAGGGATTTTCCTTTTGTTTACCTTTGTCTTCATCCTCCTTTTTATCCTCATCATCTTTCTTATTATCATCATTTTCTTTTTGACCATCTTCTTCTTCTCCATTTTGATTTGCTTCAACTTTATTTCTAGCATCCTCATTTTGCTTGTCAGGGTGGTCTTTAGCACCATCATTAGCATCATTCTCATCCTATTCATGTTCTTTCTCTGCATTCTGGTTTTCATTATTTACACTTGTATCCTCTCCAGTATCTTTCAAAGGAGTAGAGATCTCCAAGAAAGTATTTCTATCATCAATTAGTGGTGGTGAGAGCACCGCATTCTTTGAATCATCAAATGATAGAGTATCCTCTGTAGTATGAACATTTATTTCTTCCAAAACTTCTTTGAAAATAGGTAAGTTAGTGATCAGAGGAACATTTTCCTTTGAATTAGTGACCTTATCTTTATCAAACTCCATTTCTTGAGTGGTTCTGGATGATTAAGCAACAATCATCCCAAATTTCTTTTCTATCTCTAACAGTATCCATTGTTTCCTATTTCAACTTATCTACACAATCCTTTTCTCTACCCACAAGTTTTGTGATTCTTTGTTTAACATTAAATTATTTGGTATACACTTCAATTAATGTATCATTTTCATTCTTGGATAAAGAGCATCCAATTTCCTCTAAAGCATTAGATTTCATCTTGTCATCAACTTCAATTGCTTCTCTCTTTATTTCCATCAAGGCCTCCCACATAATACTAGGAACCTTCTTCCTAATCTTGTTCATGTTTGTGTTTAAAATGATAATGTACTATATGATGGGTTCAATTTTTATCTTCATGTCTTCCTCATCCAATTCATCATACAATTTTGCAATTCCTTCTAATAGATCATCATGTTGTAATATTTTACTAACCAAAACATCTAGTTTTATTGGAGTATGAGCTCTTACTAGAGGATTTTTTGTCTTTTTATTCATTTCAAGCTTCAAAAATCCTTCCTTTGATTTCTCCTCCTTCTCGGGCTTCTTATGGATGTGAATAGTGAAATCCCATTTCCAATTCTATTTACTCTTCTTTAGAAGTTTCCACGGTGTCCAGCTTAGTATTCTTAGTTCTAGTACTAGCCTCTTGTGAGTCACCTTCACCGTTTGTGGTGGCACTACTCCTTTTTTTGGAAAGTTATTCTTCCTGATCCAATTTGAGCTCAATTTCCTCTTCCACAATAGTACTCATTATTTTGTCTAAATGCCTTTTTCCTCTTCATTTTTCTAGAGCTAGTAGGGGCAGCTACCAGAGGCACATTTTTTCTCTTAGTAGTTTGTGTGCTTGGTCTAGAGGGAGCACTTGGCTCCACCATCTTCCCTTTTGAAGTAGTTGTACTAGAGGATTTCAGAAATGCGGAGGTAGGGGTGGAAGTTATTCTTCCTGATCTTCATAGTCATGAGGACTCATCAACTTCTCTAGCTTCTCTTTCTATAAAAAATTTCCTTTAGCCTCTATACTTCTTCTAAAAGTCCATGTTGCACAAAGTATTGAATTACTTTCTTTTTTACCCTTTTCTTCCTTGTAGGTGTTGATAGTTCCTTGTGAACTTTTGAATATTTTTCCTCATAAGTTCCATTTCTTGGCAAAGAGGGGTCCTTATGACTCTTCAAAAAAAAATCAACATATCCCTCAACATCTTTCTCACTAACTTCATATCTTAGAGGCTCAATCCATACTGTCTTGGGTTCAATAGCCTCAATAACGCATTCATTAGTAGAAACTAGGAAACTAATTTCCTTAGCATACTTTTCCACTAAATTCCTAGGAATCCTTTCTCTATCATGCATATTCTTTTGAAATACTACAAAAATGTAGTCAATGCATCATCTTGGGCTTTGTATTCACCTATGTTGTGTATATAGTCAAAAATTTTATGTCCCATCAGTCTAATTTTATCCCATACAATATCTTTTCTACCAGGTAACTCTCTCAAAAAGTAAAACAAAAAACACAAAACCAAGGTTCCAAATTTGAATGCATCCTTCTCTCTAATTTCCTTTAGGTTTTCTATAAGTTGTTGCTAGTTCAACTCACATAGATCATTGTCTTTTCCATTCACAACCATGTCATGAGCAACATAAATGGTAGTTACAAAAACTAAATTATCCCTATTTTTGAAATAGATTTTGTGACCTTTCATAATTGCAACATATTTTATAGTATGGTTCTTGATATGTTTTATTATCAAATCTCTCCTATCAAAATTATCAATAGTTAACTCCATAAACACTTCATTCTTTATAGATTTCAGGACCGAGTATCATACAATCCAGTCATAGATCCTTAATCACTTCTTTAGAAATTAGTTTATCCATGTTGGTCCACATGAATTTGTCATGTATTCTACTCAATTTTTGCCTCACATACTTAGCATCCATATCATTAATATAGTTTGGGAACCGATTCCAAATATCAAGCTTCTTTTGCACTAGGTTAATGTACTCGAGATTATCAAGAAATCATCTCTAGTCAGCTCATTTGACCATAGATATTTAATCTTTAGGAGATTATATTCATCCAAATTACCATGTATGTAAGCCCTAGTGTCTTTTAAGGGTAAAACCCTATAAGGAATCTTTGAAAAAGAACTGTCGGGGTCATTATCAAAGACTTTCCATGAATACCTCTTAAATTTTTGTCTAGGTCTCTTAGTGATGTTGCCTATGGTTTGTGTAGTAATTATAACTTCAATTCAAATTCAAATGCTTATGAAATAACTTCTATTTAAAACCCACAAAGCACAAATAGCTGTAAATACCTTTTATGCACTCAACAAGATCTAGGGTTTACACCCAATTACTTTCATTTGCTTTCAACACTCTTTTAATTAGCTCTAATTTCAACAAATATACAAAAGTGATTAAAATACACCTATAAACTCACCTCATTCTTGTTCTATTTTCTAGAATTTCAACATTAACTGATTCAATTTCTAAAAAGTTGGTAAACACTTCAGTGATATAGCATAAACCCTCAAATGCTCTGCATTTCTTCAAATTTGTATAATTTTTGTAGGTTTCTTTTCGAAAATCTTAAGCATGTCTTTTTACATCATATATCTTTGTGTCACTCCTTGAAACATCATATTTCTTGGGGTTTTTTTATTTTCCTATTATGGCTCCCCCTAAGCCCATGTGTAGGTTTGATTTCCATAAGAATTATCTACACCAAAGGGAGGTATATATGCATTTGATTCATCTTTGTTCTCAAGTTCCTCTTTCTTTCTCCAAATCTTTCCTGTTTCCATTTTTACTTCAATAGGATCAATTTTATTCACAAGTTCATTCCTCTTTCCCGGATAAGTCTACCTTCTATTCTTACTTTTGTAAAATCTTGAAATGTGTCTAGGTTTATTGCAATTGTAGCATGGAATGTTTTTATGACCAAACTGACTTCCATTCAATCTTTATTTGCACTAGTTAGCTTTATGTTTGAAAACATTTCATGTATAATAGTAACCATTAAAGATTGAACCATTCTACCAGCATTATCTCTATTCATCATCTAACTTCTTCACTCAATAGCTCTATTTCTAAATTTCTTGCATGTAAAACAATGTCTAGAGATTTATTTCTACATTCTATTTCCCTATGTCCAAATTTATTGCATTGGAAAATGAATACCATTAAAAGACGGGTACCTTTGAGAATTTGGTTTTCTGATAGGGGGTGATTTCCAAATTGTTTTCCATTTCCTTGATTGTTCTTTTGATTTTCCTTTGATATTTCTCCTTCTTCAAGTCCCAAACCATCTTTGTCTTTATAAGTTTTATGTCCTACAATCATCTCATCAAGCATTGCAGTACTTGTTTTGATTTTTTCCTCATGAGCTCTTAGTTTTTCTAGATCTAGTCTCAAATTTACTACTTCTTTTTCAAGTCTTGTGCATTCATTAGTCTTGCTTTGTACTTTTGCATTTATACAATCCTTAATTATTTTATTTTCTTCCACTTGTATTTTTAGTCTAGTGATATCTTTTCTTTCTTTCTTCAATTTCTCATTGACTTCTCTTTGTCTTTCTTTGAATTTCTTGATTTTTTCTCTCAATTTTTTGATACATTCATTTGCTTCCTCTAGATTTTCCTTTAATTTTATTTTTTAACCTTCTCCTCTATCAAGTTCTTCAAGAGCGGCTTTAAGTTCTTTGTCAATCATGTAATATTCTTCTATATATTCAATTACAAAAATTTCTTCCAAAGGAATAAGACACTTCTTATCATCCATGTGTTCAATCTCTAGTATCTTCCTCAAGCTATTAGGCTTAGCTAAAGGAACCAAGCTCTAATACTAGTTGTTGAACACCCATAATACTAAGAGGGGGGCGAATCATTATTCTATATCACCAATTAGTCATAAACCATCTCATTAACAAAATATATCTAACTACAACAATGAATGAAAACATGAAGTAACCAAAAAATCACATGACACATGAACACCAATATTTTTTATGTGGAACACCCAAAAAGGGAAAAGCTATGGTGAGGATTAGTTGACAATATATTATAACTGGTTATAAGATATTATAGAGGCTCACTGCCAGGACACACTATCCAATAAGGCTCACAACCAAAGATAGATACAAAATAGGAAATGGATACACAACCAAGATATGAAATGATACAAAATACACCTTCCTTGCATTGAATTTAGTTCATTTGAGGCTCTTAATATAAAACTCTACTTTGCTTCAAAATTACTCAATATTGACAATAATTATGGTCTTATTCAAATCACACACATACACATTCACATGTTTGCATCAACTTTCATTATATTTTATATCATTATCATCCTAAAATTCAAAAAAATCTCACATATATACCCAATTATATCTGTATACATCAATTAGGTTGGTCTAATAAGATGCCTAAAATTAAACCAAAATTTCCTTGTCAGCTCCATACTTGAATCAAAACTATATTTAAAATTAAATCAACTATTCAACACTTAATTTAGGTTGGCATGAACCTAAAATAGATCTCATTAGCATCTACATAACATATTCAATCTCCACAACTTATATCAACCATTACGTCGGCCAAGAATTAGACCTAATCACAAAATAATCTAACTAATCAACCATTAATGATCTATCTAATCATATAAACACTTGAAATTTAGATTATGTATTGCACTAACATTTTTCAACAATCTCCCAAAATTATAAAGACTGAATCAAATCACTGGAGAAATGCGAACTGGATTACACATACTCATTTATACTATTTATTTAGCCAAAATATCATGCCAAACTACCATTACTTATAACTTTCAGCTTTTTCATCCAAAATCATTGAATCCTTGAATGTAGATACGCATAATAGCCAGGAATAATATACTATAACCTCATAAGTCAATCTTATTACATGAGAAATTCCTTATCAAAATACCAGATCAAGATATCTTCATTCTATTTGCTAGATTAGACAAGTTGTCAACAATTAATGTTGGCATTAATGACAACACATTAAAAGGGTTCCTTCTTCATTCTTTCAACAATACATAGTTTTTCTACTACAAGAGTGTTACAATATATAATAAAATGAATGGTATGAATGCCATAATCAAGTACAAGTGAAATAATAAGTTAAGAACTAAGCATAATGAATTCAATATAATAGGACCTCAAATTAAGATGATAATAAGACATATGACCATGATGGAAAAGTGAGTGTCAAGATGAAATAATCCAAATATTCTTTGATGGATAATACATTTAAGAAAGGTATAATTAAAGTAGGTGGATTAAAACCAGCTATATTTTAAAGGGAAAGATAAAATTTGTGTGAAGAAGAATCCATGAAATTCATCTACAAGATAAAAAAATTTGGAAGGTTTATATGGAATAGGAGGTTAGTAACCTAAACCAATAGTGGATGTTACAACTTCTACAACACATTATTGTAATCATTGACATGATAGGCTATGAAAAATAAACTATGCCTTAGAAGATGAAATATAATACTTTGCATGTTTCACATGGTAGTAAATTTAGTGGATTACTTTTTATTGTGTACAACAATGTATACAAACTATAGTAAAGAATAAACAAGAGAAAAATCCAAGGGTTTTTATTAAATAATAAGGTAGACAGAAACCATATAAATTAAAAAATATATTGAGACAAAATCCATTATCCATAGAAATGAAGTCATTTTTTGTAAAAATGAATTTATTTGGTATTAACTTTTATAAAAATATTTAGTAATAAGGTTTGGTTATATTCATATTGTAGACACCTAAGAATGGTCTAGAGAATCTAATTAATTAAATATGACTTATTTGATTAATTAATCTTAAATTTATCTACTTAATAAATAAATAGAAATATTTATTTATATTAAGTTCATTATTAATTCTTCTATTTCATCATATTATTTCTCTCTTAATTAAATAAACAAAATTAAAAACTTTATTTTATTTAATTATTATTATTATCACTTCTTTTATACTTCTATCATAAATTAAATACACAACTTAAATAATTTGTGTTATTTAATTACTTCATCACATTTCTTCTTAATTAAATAAAGATATATCTAAAATCTTTTATTTAATTATCATTTTCCTTTTGTTTTAATTTAATAAACAAACTCTATAGTTTAATTTATTAAATTATTTATTCCCCTTTCGCTAAATTTAAATAAATTAAAACTATTTAAATTAATGCATAAATCATTTACCACTATTCACTCACCAATAAAATTAAATTTTCAAAATTTAATTAATTCTACTATCATTCACGGGAAGAGCTTCGGGGACAAATCTGCAGGAAGTCCTCTCAATCTTCTTCCACCCACCTTTCCTCTCATCTTGCTTGGTGTTTTCATGGGGAGGAACAAGCCTTCATGATCAGCTCCACCTTCTCATCCCATGCCATTCAATTCTCTAGATTGAATCCCAACCTCTTATCCCATATCCCTGTGCAAATGTACTGCTGTAAAAGCTATAAATATAGCTCTTTGGCTACAGGAAATGGATCCCAACTTATGCAATCTTACTCTGCAGGTTTTCTAAGCATCCAGCATTCATCCAGCATTCAAGCATTCAACATTCACTCAACATCCATCCAACATCTTAATTCATTTTAATTATGGCAGTCTACAATAGTTTCTTTCTCAGAAGCTTTGTTGTAGAATCATTTTAGTCGCATATTCAAATCATATAGGAATAAAATAGTTTAATTCTCATTCTCTAAGTGTCATTTCAATAGTTTAATTAGCTTCTAATTCTAAGAGCAAAGTAGATTAGAGAAATATTTAGAGTTATAGAGCAATAGGATAGATTTATGAAGATTTTTAGTTTAAATTAGCTTAAATTTTTTAAATCTTAGATGCAATGTCCTATTTAGAAGTGTAGAAGCATGTCTAGTTTGTTTTCCCCATTCTACCACTTACAAATGTTACATCTAATAATTAGAAATTTAGAGAGTTAAAAGGAAGGTTGGTTTTTCTCTCATTACTAAGGTTGTATTTTGGTCAAAATTGACTTTCTACTTTAAAAGGGTTTTAAAAAATGTATAAATTTTTTGGTTATATTAATTAATTTATTTTATATATTTTCATATTACATCTAAGTATTAGAATCTAAAATTGTTAAAATAGAGGTTTGAGGAACCACTAAAGGAAAAATGAATGTTATGATGTCTAGATGGCTTTTTACTCATTAATTAGGACCATTATTCACTAATTTAGAGATAATTTTTAGTAATACCTATATTACATTTATGTTTAAAGGTTTTATATTTTTTATAGTTTGGCACATGTTTCTTATTGTTGGTTTCCTTTTATTGAGTTTTTATGTTGAGTAATGGTTCCATTAAATTTTGTTATTTTATTTCTCACCTCTTCATGATATTGATAAAAACTAGGTATTCATCATGAGTTAGTGGGTTGTTTTATACATTTGATGGGTGTTGCATATGCTAGAGAACCAAAGGTAAATTAGTGTCAATTGAGATGCAGTTAGGCCATTGGGAATTGTCTAAAAATACACTTGAGGGATACAAGTATAACAAATCACAATTATAGTGGTCAGTATATTTAGGAAATGAATAATATTACTCATATTACATGTATAAATGGGTAAAAGCATGATGCTAGATGATAAATTCTAACATGATCATGCAATGTGGTCTTTGGAAGAGGTAATGGGTCTTTATAATTCGGGAGGTATTATCGTAGGGCCTTTTTATGTACAACACTCATAAATGATTCTTATAGCTCTATGTGAAACATATAGTTAGATATCAATAGGATAGGCATAGAGGTTTTAACACTAGTCATGTATTGGAGGAGGGAATATACATTTAATATTTTATATTATTCATTTAAATAATATATTAAAGACTATATCTCCAATATTAGACACAATAGTAGACTATCAAATTTAATATATTTTAAAAAAGACCAACTGTGAAGTACACTTCTAATCAACTATACAATTGGTAAAGAATCAAATTGAATCATAAACCCTAATACTAATTCATGGAAAATATTTATAATTAAAATTGAAAACGAACAATTATAACAATGCATCCCTTGGGAGTGGATGAAGAGAAAATTACTAATAATAAAGCATGAAACTATTCATCATTACATACTATGGTGGCTACCATGTTAATATTAGAGTGGGGAAAGGATGTTTCAAGAAGGCAAAGAACCAATAAATAATACATTTTTCTTAGCAGACATGTGTGGAACTCTATAAATACAACACACCCACAAAAATTCCACTAAGATGTTGTTCTCATTTTTTTTTCCTTGTACTCTCTTTATTCATGGAATGTGATATTCAACTTGTATCTTGTTATGAGTAAATGGCATTCCTTGAGGGTAATTGAGTGTTAAAGGAATAGATTCTTCAAGTGAAAGTTGAGATTACCTTATGTAACATTCAATAGATACTTAGACATTAATTCTTAATGGCTCACCAAAGAAAGTGGTTGAATACAAATGTGACACTAATGTTCATTGGCAAGTTCTTAGATTATCAAGATCATGGCCTCTAGGTTGGTCTAGAGGGATATTTTAGGTGGATTCAATTTCACTTTCTAAGAAGTGGTGATTAGAGTTGATTTTCTTCTATTAAATGACACTATGATCATTTACAAAGTGCTAGCAAGAAGCCATGGCAATTGTTCATCACCATGTTTTTAGAAGATGAGCAAAATAGTTGAGCTACTCAAATTCATTACTAGGATCATGGTGTCCATAAAATGTTGAGATTTTGCATGATTAAAAGATTTTGTTGAGAAAGAAGGTTGATCATGAAAACATAATTATAACAGCATTCAACAGGTTTGGTTTTAAATATTTTATATATATATTAAAAGAAAAAATAAATTTCTAAAGACATTTTGTAAAATTAATCCCTCTGTAACATAATAAAATATATATTTATACTAAAGCTAAATATTTTACATCTAGGCTAAATCTTTTACATTTCCGATTTTTTTTTTTTGGTTTTTATCAATAGAAAATATGCAATCCTCGACTGTAACACGCCAATATACATACATAGATACACACGTTGTTTTCCCCTTTAGTCGGTGCATTTTAGTAACATCGTAATGCAATGTCAAGCCAATAGAAAGAGGGAAAGCCTTTGAGAATATTTGAAATTTTTTATTAAACAAACAAATCAGATCGGGTTGCAAAAATAAAGGAAACAGATGGATCTACTTGGTTATTTTAATAAAAATAAATAAAAAGTCACAGATAATTCATTTATTTTTGTTCTTATTGGAAGAGTGGCGTTGGATGGGCTAGAGATTTGCAGATCTGCAAGAGTTGAAATTTGCTCAGACACTTCTCCCCTAGAAACTCCATCAAATAGCTGTGTTCTTAAGATCTTGTGCAAACGCCTTACAAGCTGTTTCTTTAGAGAATCAAAAGCCATCTCCAATCTCTCCAACTGCTCTGTTGAATTAGCATTGTACATAAACAGACCATAGTAAAGATCAAAGCTGTCACCAGTAGTGTTCTCTACAATTCGAAGTAATGATTCGTATCCTTTAGTATCTATTGGAGTGTATTTCAAATTCAATTGCTCTAACATCCTCCCAACAGAGTGTGTAACGAATTGAGTTTCAGCAGCATGCCGATCATGTTCAACACAGGACATCTCAACCATCCTACAGCTTTCTTTTGCAAATATGTTCAAGAAACGCTCACAACGCTCAGCTCTCAAGCCTTCTCTAATCCTAACCTTATCATAGGCTAAAGGAAGACCGCTCCACCCAGCTTTCCCACTCTCAGGCCCAAATATAGGATGGGTGCACAATATATCAAATTCTGAGGGAAGTAGCTGTAAAAATAGACGGCATGGAAACTCCTTGACGGAAAGGACATCTGCAAATAATGTATTTCTCTTCAATCTTTGAGTTGGAAACGATCTCAACACAGACTCCGTTGATATGATAGATGAACAAAGCAAAACAACCTCAGGATGCTCTTCACAGAATTCATCTTGATCCGTGTAAAAGGAAACTCCCATGTTGCCTGCAACTTCACTATGATCTATTCGGGAATAAGCCAATACTATATAAACTTGCCTGAAAATGGTCTTTGCAAGAAACTGACAAAAATTGCCAAACCCCACAATGCCAATCTTTAACTTACTATTATTCTCAATTTCGTCACGTCTCTTGGATTCATTATCAAATGCCTGCACAGCATCCAAATTGCCTTGATTCATCACATTCCTTACACTCAGATACCTTGGAAGGCGACTCTGTTTTCCATTTTGGTTCTTCTTCTGAAAAACTGAGACTATTGACTTTGGGTACCCTATTTTTATCGGCATTAAATTATGTCTGATACCCATAGAAACCTGCGAGGAATGAAACGAAATGGTAGAATGTTTGATTGAAGCAGCCATTTCGAACTTCTTCCTTACTTTACACTGTAGATTCAAATGAACAAATAAGGATGTCAGACAGCTCAAAAATCTTAGTAACGATACAGATATATAGCTCTCTCGGCTAATAACTTATTAAAAATTTAATAATGTAAAAACCAAGATAAGTTGGGAAAGCAATAATGTACAATCTGAAGCTATATAAGACTATTTAGTTTCTTCCAAAAGGTTTAATTGCTCTCTGACAAATCTAGAAATAAAGCTCTTGACTCTCCAGCTGCAGAACTCTTCATGAAATGTTGATAAAATGGCAAATGGTCAATGCTCAATTCGAGAGGATAAAATATTTAGCACAATTGCAGTTTTCTGGATCAACAAACCAACATCGCTCATGAGGAGGATGCTACAATTAACTAGAAAATTTTATTAACTAATCCTATTAAGCTAATTTTTACTTTGGATGTATGTCGTTCTTTGTGCTGAATGTTATGAATACTTTCATTACTCCTGCTACAATCGACTTTCAATTGGTTTAAGAAACTGCGAGGTTTAAGTTTAAAATCTTCAGTTAGAGACAAACGGGTATGTCGTGGTTAAAATGCCTGACTGAAATGAATAATATCTGAAGATTGTTTAAAGCACAACTCTAGATCTAGTGGACATAACACATTTACCTTCAAGTGTTCTTTGTTGGAAAATTGAATGCTCCTGAGCCTCCTGAGCCTTCTGCTCTCACTTCAGATCCCCTGCTTCACCTACCTGTCAAGAACCCCCAATTTCAACGGTAGTTTTTGGGATCTTCATCCTTGCAGCTCTAGACAGCCACTAAAGTAAATATGGTAGCTCATTTTGAATTCTCAATTAATGCTGGTAGGTAATTTCAAATTTGAGAGGGAATGTTTTGTTGAAGAAAAAATGAATGAAGACAGTTTTATTCTTTCAATTGAGAAGACTCAGTTGGAGTTGAACAATTTCCCAAGTAGCAGCAGTCTGAAGGGAATGTCCTTCATTCTTTGTGTGATTCAGAGAATGTTTTTTGTGTGAGCTTCTGAAAGCTCCTGAACAATAGCAGTTGTTTGTTTTGTGTGTAAGCAGAGATTGCTCTTGAAGAGCTCTATGTAGCTCTTGTCAGTGAGCTCCTAGTAGCTTCTGAAGTTATTTGTATTTGGTTGAGCAGTGGATTGCTCCCAGCAGATTGAAGTTCATAGCTTAGAGCTAGCTTTTAGTAGTTTAAGTTTAATCTTTCCTGTATTGTCATTTCCAGCATATTTAATATAAAAAGAAAATATTGCATGCCCAGACTTGTCTCCTTGCATTTTATTTATTCTGCATTTTGTATTCCCCTATTTGTTTTGGGGGAAATAGAGCAGCAAATTTGTGTGATTTATGTGCAATCAAAAAATTGGACATGGTATCAGAGCCATAGGCCCCATTTCCTTGTGAATTAGGGCATTTATTTTTTGAGGTATTGAGTTTTTTCTTGTAGGAGACATGGCTGGAGATGAAGGAAATAGCTAGCAGTAGCCACTATCCTTTAATGGAAAAAACTATGATGTTTGGGCGAAGATGATGAAAACCGTAATGGCTGCCAATGATTTGTGGTAGTTTTTGGTTAATGGATTCAATGATGTAACTAACACAACAACATATGTTGTACTCACAAACAACCAGAAGACCTAGTTGAAGGAGCTAAGGAGGAAGGATGCTAAGGCATTGAGTTTGATAGAAGTAGCCTTGACAGTGGCTATTTTTCTTAGAATAGCAGTAGCTAACTATGCAAAGGAAGCTTGGGAAATCCTCCAAATGAACTACAAATGAACTGACAAGGTTAGATTGGTGAAGCTCCAGATGCTTCAAATATAGTTTGAGACTATTAAAATGAAGGAAAGTGAGTCCATCTCAGTTTTCCACACAAGACTCTCAGGTTTGATAAACTAGTTGAAAGTGAATGCTGAGATCATTGATGATTAGAGGAATGTGGAGAAAATCCTCAGGAGCTTACCCACGAAGTTTGATGCAATGGTGATTGTCATTGAAGAGGAAAAGGATCTCACAACGTTGTCTGTTGATGAGATGATAGGATCTCTGCAAACCCATGAACAACGCCTAAATAGGTCTACAAGTTCCTCCCAAGAGAAAGCTTTTAAAGTTCATTCAAATGCAAGAGGAAGGCGGAGAGGTAGAAATAGCTTTAAACGTAGTAGAGGGAGATCTGGATGTGGTAATGCTAGAGAAGAAAGGTCAGCATGAGCAAACAACCAAGATGGAGTGAGCAGCTCTCAGACCAGCTCCCAAAGAGGCAAGAAGAATAGAAGTTTGAACCAGAAGAATGACAAAAGCAATGTTGAATGCTACTACTGTCATAAGTTTGGCCATTACCCAAGTGAATACTGGACAAAGTAGTGTGATTAGTCAAAACAAAATGTGAATGTGGCTAAAGGAAACCAGTCCATAGCCTTCATCATGTGCAATATTGGTGAAGAAGGTAGCCCCGAAGTCTGGTATTTGGACAACGGTTGCAGCAACCACATGAGTGGTAATGAAAGTCTTTTTTATTTCATTGATAAAAATGTTAAGTCTGAAATAAGAATGCGGAACAATGGAGTAGTTCCTGTTGTTGGAACATGATGTATAATGATCCACAACAAGCAAGGTGAGAAGAAGGAGATATAAAATATATTTCTTGCTCCTGGGTTAAAGCATAACCTCATGAATGTTGGACAGTTGATCCAAAATGGATACAAAGTGTTGATGGAGAAAGGTCAATGCATCATTTATAACAAGAATGAGAGGATGAAGGTGTTTGTAGTAATCCAAATAACAAAGAACCAGATGTTTCCGTTGAAGATTGAGATGTGTTTCTTATCTCAATCTATTGTTGCACCTCTCAAGAATAAAAAATGTATAGCAATACATTATGTAGCGCTCAAGAGAATCATTCAAGATCCCTCCAAGCTATGGAATTTCAGGTGTGGAAATTTAGGCTATGTTGGTTTGAGTCTTTTGTCCAAGAACAAAATGATTGATGGTTTGCCAAGAATAGTAGAGCCTAATGTTAGATGCGAGACTTGCATTTTGGAAAGCAACATAGGCAACCCTTTCAATCGAGCAACTCTACAAGGGAAAGAGGACCATTGGAGCTGGTGCACACGGATTTGGTAGGCCCTATGCAAATCATTTATGTAGGTAAGAGTAGTTTTTTTATGACCATCATTGATAATTATAGCCGTAAGACATGGGTTTATTTTTTGCAACATAAATTTGAAGCTTTTGATAAGCTTTTGTTGTTTAAGTCCTAGGCTGAAAAGGAGAGTGGACACATGCTTAAGGTTCTAACGTCAGATTGTGGAGGAGAGTATACCTCTAATTTGTTTGTAATTTTTTGCAAACAAAATGGAATCAATAAGGAGCTAATATCCAGTTATACTCCATAGAAAAATAGAGTGTCTGAGAGAAAGAATAGGACCATCATGGAGATGACAAGGAGTATGATGAAAGAGAAAGGACTCTCGACTGAATATTGGGGAGAGGCTATAGCAACAACTATTTATCTGATAAATACAAGTCCAACAAAGGTGGTTCATGAGAAGATCCCTCAAGAGGCATGGACAAGACGCAAGTGGATAGTTGCACACTTGAGAGTGTTTGAGTGTGTTGCATATGCACATGTGCCTAAAGAAAATAGGCAAAAATTGGATGACAAGGGTGAAAAATGCATTTTCATGGGCTATAGTGAAGAGTCCAAAGCCTATAGGCTATATAATCTGGTCACCAAAAAGATAGTCATTAGTATGGATGTGGAGTTCCTAGAAGACAAGTCATGGGATGGAGTGGTAGATTCTAACAGCTCAGAACCACTCCTAGTAGCTCTTGAAGAAGTAGAAACTAAAGATGAAGTTTAGCAAGACGAGTCTGTCTAAGCTCCTAAAAGTGTCAGACGAGCTCTTGAAGAGATTCTGAGAGATTTAGGATGTTTGAAAGAAAACCTACCCCAAAACCAACATCCATAGGTTTGAAGTTGAGCAAGGAAGATTGCAGCACTAATGTGGATCCAACCATGTTTAAGAGTTTGGTTGGAAGCTTAATGTATTTAACAAAAACTAGGCCTAATATAATGCATAGTGTGAGTCTTATATCCATGTTTATGGAGACTCCAAGAGACACCCATTGGCAAGCAGGTAAAATAATCTCAAATTATGTGAATGGCACCAAAGGATATGAAATTTTATACACAACAACAAATGAGTTTGAGATGGTTGGAGACACAGACAATGATTGGGCATGAAGTTTGGATGATAGGAACAGCACATTAAGCTATGTGTTTCATTTGGGTTCAGGAGTCATTTCATGGGCTTCTAAGAAACAACCTATAGTTTCCCTATCTACAGCAGAGGTTGAATAAATAGTAGCAAATGCAATAACATGTCAAGCTACTTGGCTAAGAAAAATCTTGGAAGATTTGAAGGAAGAACAAGAGGATGGAATAGTATTTTTTGTGACAATGTTTCATCGATAGCTTTCACGAAAAATCTTGTGTTTCATGGAAGAAGCAAGCACATTGAAATCAAGTATTATTTTATCAGAGAATTGGTTGAGAATGGTGAAATTAAAATGACATTTTGTAGGTCTGAGCAGCAGCTCGCAAACATATTCACTAAGCCTTTGAGCAAGGACAGTTTTGAGCGCCTAAGGAGCAGATTGGGCATTGTTGATTTGGATCGGGTCTGATCCTATTTCGTCAGCTTAGGATCAATGGGGGGTGTTGGAAAATTGAATGCTCATGAGCCTTCTACTCTCATGTCAGATCCCTTGCTTCACCTACCCATTAGGAGCCCCCAATTTTAATGATAGTTTTTGGGATCTTCATCCCTATAGCTCTTGACAGCCACTAAAGTAAATATGGTAGCTCATTTTGAATTCCCAATTAATGCTAGTAGGTAATTTTAAATTTGAGAGGGAATGTTTTATTGATGAAAAAAGGAATGAATGAAGTTTTATTCTATTAGTTGGGAAGACTCAGTTGGAGTTGAAGAATTTCCTGAGTAGTAGCAGTATGAAGGGAATGTTTTTTGTTCTCCGTGCACATGATTCAGAGAATGTTTTCTATGTGAGCTTCTGAAAGCTCCTATACAACAATAGTTGTTTGTTTTGTGTGTGAGCATTGATTTC